>LOJH01000980.1:31879-42258 GCA_001685095.1 Ellobius talpinus | reverse complement strand
TGGCTTCTGTTTATGATGACCTGCCATTCTTAGCCACTACACACCGCTTTACCGCTTTTGTTACATCCCTGTATCCGAGAAACCTGAAGACAAATTGCAAAACATTCAGAAACTGCTAATAACGTAAACCAAGAGAGGCGGCTATGGGAATTTGAGGCCTTTGGATGAGCAGGCTGTGAGTAAATTTTCCATTTGCAAGAGCTCTGCTGCCTTGGTCTTACAGTTCACGTGTTTCTTGATACTTTGCGGACTAAAGCAACTGAAATCCTATTTGTCTTTTTAGAACTATGAATACTGCCTCCCGATGTGAATTTTGCTTTCTTGCCTTAGTTTGGATGAGATTTTTGGCTTAAGTGTGTTCAGGGAGAGTGAGCCCCCAGGTGGAGCTCTTTTCTAAAGGGCAGCTGCTGCACGCATTGCTTTGTTTTCCTGGGTCAGTGGTACGGCCAGCTGAGCTGAGGCTGCGGACCAACCTCTGTCCTGGTCACTCTACAGATATCCCCTGAGTGTCAGAGACAATGTCACCCTAGCGCAGGAAGCTAATGTCATTTACTGATCTGAAATGACCATCTTTTGAAACTATTTTTCTTAAAACAAAAGGGAAGGGCACACACCCTTCACACATAGCCTCCAGGAACACACTAAATTCTACTGAACCAGAACATGAGCCCCGTGAGGTTGCTAGATCCAAGACCAATGCACAGAATCCAGCCATATTTCTCTATATTTGCAGCAATCGATATAAAAACAAAATGGAGGAAGAGATTCCACTTAGAATACACTGGGAAAAATGAAACATTTAAGAATGAGTGAAATCAAAGAAGAATGAAATTTACATAATAAAAACTTCAGAGCATCACTGAAAGAGCTGAAAACCCAAATCAGTGAGGAGCAGTCAAGTTTCACAGCTCAGGGGGAATCACATAGGAAGGCAACATTCTCCAGAATCGCTAATAGATTCAACCCAGCACCTACTGGGACAGCCTCTGGCTTCTCCATACAAACTGACAGATAGATATCAAAGATCACACGGAGGCAAGAGATTAGACCTCATTAAAACGGTGTTGAAAAAGAATAAACTTGGAAGTTTCACATGTTTAAACTTCCCAATTTCAAAACTAGTGTCAGCTGCCAAAGTGTCAGTAATCAAGGCATGTTACTCAAATCAGGAGAGACCCATGTCACGGAGATGCTATTGAGGCTGCTGTATCTGTCGTCACGTGAGTTGAGGAAGGGTGTCACGGCTATCCAGTGAAGAGTGAATCCTCTTGTCAGCAAATGGTGCTGAAACGACTGGATGGCTGACGTAAAATCATGTCACTGGCCCCTTCTGTCATGCCGCACACCAAAATGAACTCAAAACCAAGCAAAGTTGTAAATGTAAGATGCTATATATAAAGTGGTTTCTTCTAGGAGACAATCTGTGCGATCTTGGAAATGGAGTCTTGGAGATGACAACAAACCAGAGGACGAGGAACAAAGGAAAGAATGAAGCCGTTTTTGTCCTAGCTAAAAATGTTTATAATTCAGATGACAGCATCACATGAAGAGCCAGGCCAGGGAATAAGAGAACATTTGTAAGTCATTCACGTCTCTTGTGGAACTTGCATCTAGATGACATAAACAATGCTTGGAAATGACAAGACTTGAAAAGGGGCAAAGGAGGATTCTATTCATCCAGGGAGATAAGTGGGTTATCAATGCCAGACGAGGTTCTTGACATCCTTCATGACCAGAAAGGTTCTCGCCACCACAGTAGGATATCACCTCATATCCCCTCAGATGGGTGCCAGCAAGAATGTTTAAGAATGTATCCGTAGCTCTGAGCCAGGGTGAAAGTACAGGTGGTACTGTGGCTTTAAAGTCTGGGAGTTCCTCAAATGGTTATACACACAGTTACTCAATGTACCAGCAGTTCTGCGCCAGGCATCAGTTGGAGAAAGTACCTCATTAGAAAAAAAATACTGCTATACCCAAGCACCAGTGTCTCACTCAGCCCTCCTTGGAGAAGCATCTTCTTAAAGTAGGTGAGAATCAAGAGAAACCCACAACTGGAGATTTGTGCAGAGTGAGAGACTCTTGAGTACTCGGTCCTGAATGGGAAGTCTGTACTAAAGTCCCCCCATCAAAGCACAGAGGTCCACACGAAGAGGAAGCAGGAAGATCGGAAGGGCCAGAGGTAGAGGATTACTTCAAGGAAACAGCATCTTCCAGATACAACAGGGTGAATGCACATATGAACACAAAGACGTGGACAGCACACTGCTACACAGATTCAAAGCAGACAAAAGCCCAGCACCAAGGAGGGGACGTGCACACAAACTGCCATCCCTAACCAAGAGGTTACCCGCAGTTGATACCTGCTGGGGACGGGGAGATTTATTTTCTCCAGTGGAGTGACACTGGGTACATCAACCTCATTCCAAGGCGGCCCCCTGCCCAGGAGTAGCTGGCCAGCACAAGCAGACTCCATGTTTTTGTGTGCCTTTTTCTTTCCTCTGGTTTCATTTTGCTATTTGTTATTTTAATGAAGTTTCATTTTAATTTCATTTTTTGTTTTCTGTGGGAGGGGGGACAGAAAGAGATAAAGAACATGAAGGTGAATAGATAGGAAGGTGGGGAGCATCTGGGAGATGAGAGAAAGGAGAGAAATGTGTAAAAATAAATTAATAACGTTACATAAAGAAGCACTGCACAGCGCTGAGAGCCATTTACGCTCATCCACTTTTGATGGATGAAGTCATACAACTGAATGATATTTGATCACAAAATGGGCTGAAATACTAATAGATGTCATGAACTCTTGAGGCCATTATTCTGAATTAAAAAGATAATTATGGGCTGGAGACAGATGGCACGGTGGTTAAGAGCAAGCACTGCTCTTTCAGAGGGCCCAAGTTCAACTCCCAGCATCCCCATTAGGTGGCTGACAACTGGCTGTAACTCCAGCTCCAGGCTGATCAAAACTGCGGGCCTTTCCAGGACTCTGTGCTTCTGTGCATCTGCCCCCGCATGTACGTGCAGATAATTTAAAAATTTTTAAGGTAAAATTTTAAACCAGAGTCAGAAAGACCATATATTCCATAATTCCATTTGTCTAGAATTTTCCTGGTGCATCCTGTGGTGGGCGCTTACTCAAGGCTGGTTAGAGTGGCCAGATGGGCTACTGACAGCTTAAAGATAAGGGAATTCTTCCTGAGATGTTAAAAATGTCCTAGAATTACTATGGTGTCATTTTTATCTACCACTGAATTTGCTAAAAATAAAAAAAATTAAAATTTAAGAAAACCTACTCAGTACATTTTAAACGGGTGAGCTGCACCCAGTAGAAATTAAATATCAATGAAACAGTTCCAAGGGCACCTGAGAGGCCTATTGCTCAGGCCCCTAAGTCATCCCGTGTTTACAAAGAGGATGCAGTTTAGAGCCTCTTGGAAGATGAGAAGCCAGTCAGATTGACAGCAGCAGCTGCCCTACAGGTGTCCCTTCTTCCCTGAAAGAGATTGTACAGGCATGTCTTAGCAGTTCCTGGATTAGCCCCTAAATCCTGCAGTGCTTGAGCAAACAAACTGTGGGACACTCAAGATGGAATCCCATAAGGCAACAAGAATGAATGGAGCCTGAAAAGCCCCTGCTATGAATGCTGAACGACGAGATACTGAGAAGAAGCCGACGAGGACATACGTCAAATTCAAAACCGACTAAACGAACTTGTGGCGAGCTGCTAGTGGCTATCCTGTGTGAGGCTGTGGATGACTAAGTGAAGAGGCATGACTGTTCATGCTGGCAGAGGCACACAGAACACCCGTCTATGAAAATCCAGAGCGTTGCAATCTTATCTGTGCACATTTCTCCATGTTATGCTCTGGAAAATGGCTAGAAATGATAATAGCAAGGTGTTCATTTTCTGTCTAGTTGAGAGCTGCAGATGCTCATAGGAACCAGGTGTGGGTGCTCTCTGAGCACCCAAGCAGAGAGCCCCTCCCACAGCCATTCCATCCTCAGTATCTCGGAGCGAACACCCAGGCATTTTCTCTTGGCATCAGGTTTGTGATTCCGTGGTTACCCTTTGCCTCAGTGGCCTAGGCCACTCTGTCTCCGAAAGGTGGAAGGATTGGAGAAGGCCGGGTCCAAATGAGGTATGGGATTGAGGCTACTTCTCTGCCATGTACCCATATCTAAATCAGAAGCCACCCTCTTCCTTGTGTAGCCATTGGATACCAGAACTGTTGGAGCCGGGGAGGTCAAGTAAAGTTTCCTGCCTTGCAAGTACGAGGAGCTGAGCTCCATTCCCAGATGATTTTTGTTTGAGTCAGGCATGGTTGTGCATACTTCTACCTTCTGCAGTAGGGAGGCAGAGATGGGCAGAACCCAGAGGCTCTCTGGCCAACCAGGTTCACCTATTTGGCAAGCTGCAGGCCAATGAGAGACACTGTCTCAAACAAACTGAAGAAGGGACCAAGACTGAGAACAACAGCTAAGATTTCACTCTGGCCCTCGCGAGCATGTCCATACACCCATGTGAGCGCGCGCGCACGCGCACAATAATAGAATGGTTAACTCTCACTTCTTAAACGGTGACTGGGAAACGGTGCTTTCACAGAATGGAAAACTGTGCTTTGATAACAGGTAAGCCGCGACTACCCATGAAGACAAGACTTCTGCTCTGTTTGCCGATTTGTTTTCATAAAAAGAAACCTGGCTATTATAGGAGTAATTTGTAAACTAGGGTCTGTGTATGGACTGCCCAGAAAGCAAAGACTGTAACAGGGTATGCGTCTGTTAGCTTAACGAATACAAGCAAGGAGCAGGAGGGATGCTTCAGCCCCTGCTTTGGTGGCAGTCTTTCTTAGCAGAACAGGGAGAGGGGGTTTAGCTGGGGTAGGCGGTTCAGAAGGAGAGCGTCCACTGTACTCTTGCCCAATCACTTTGTTTTCCTGGGCATGCAGAGAGTTAGCATGACCCCACTGCTTAAAAGCTGGCAAAATGCCCCCATTTTAAGCATGGTCATCATCTTCTCCTCTTGGAGGTAGAAAGAGCCACAAGTCCTCCTTTGCTTTTTAACTGCAGAGCAGAAAATGGTTTTAAGCAATTATCTAACAGCAAAAATCCCCAACCGGATGTAAAAAAGAAATGCTTGATAAAGTTAGTGTCTACTGGGTAGTCAATCCAAGCTAGTGAAAAGCACTCTCAAGATGGAGAATGTGGAGAGAAAATCAGCCCACCGCTCCCCAGAGTGGGACTTCCAAGAGCACCTAGAAGAAAGGCACCCTCCCGGTTCCTCTCATTGGCACCTGATGGAAGCCTAGCTTAGGAGTCACTCCCCGGTGGAGGAAACGGAGTGGTCCTGTCTTCCGTGAAGTAAGAATTTGAATTAAGAAAGGCAGTTAAAATAATAGCTGAACTTTTGAACTTCCTGATCAGATAATTATTCTTGAAAGTCTGTCTAAGATGGCAGAAGCGAATGAATGCCACTTAGTGTTGAATCTTAGAGGAATGCCTCCATTAACTAGAGTGCTGTCCCATCAGGTTTGATTGTGGAGTGCGGGCGCAGCAAGAATGACAAGGCAGCACTTCTGATTGGCAGGTGGGACAGGAATAGCTCTCTAAGGTGGAGGAAAGTGAGTGCCTCTCACTCTTTCTGCATAGCTGTTTATGTAAACATTCACGCAAGGAATTTGTCTCTATCTTGACCGTGGGTCAGTCTCCTGAGCCACAGATCTGTGCGTCCGAGCATTTACTACACAAATCTCTTTGAATGCCCCACGGGTTCCATGATGCTCAAAGGGAAACAGTCTTCTCTACAACCCAACGGACCCTTCTATCATGCTTTCCTGTGTTTGTTTTCCACCGACCAAAACTGTTAGTGTTGTCATCTTGACAACATCTAGTATCACTTGGGAAACGGCCTCTGGGGATGTCAGTGGGGGACTTCTTAATTACATTAACTGATGTGGATAGACACATATTAGTTATAGGTGAAACCAGTTCTGGGCACGAAATCCTGGCCTGTATGAAGTGGAAGAAGCGGGGGCTGGAGAGTGAGATGATGCAGCTGATAAGAATAGTTCCTGGCACAGAGGTTAGGTTACTCCAACACCCTCTTCTCGTTGGCATGGGCACCTGCACACACATGACATATATATATATAAATATATATATATATATATAAAACATTTGTAGTGGGAAGGAAGTCGAGTACAAGCATATGTTCATCCTGTTTCCTCACTATGGATGGGATAGGATGTGACCGGATGCTTCAGCCTCCTGTGGCCTTGACTTCTCTGCTCTGATGTCTTGAGCTGTGAGGAAAATAAGCCCTTCCTTCCTTACGTTGCTTTTGTCAAGGTAATTGATCATGGCAACAGGAATAGACATTGACTGTGTCCGTTTCCAAAACAACTGTCTGGATAACTC
This sequence comes from Ellobius talpinus, assembly GCA_001685095.1. Taxonomy (NCBI): domain Eukaryota; kingdom Metazoa; phylum Chordata; class Mammalia; order Rodentia; family Cricetidae; genus Ellobius; species Ellobius talpinus. The sequence continues at coordinate 35,841 of LOJH01000980.1, read as the reverse complement.
CCCTGGTTTCCCTGTGTGACAGTTAGTGGTATCTCTATAGGTTTCTCTGTGTGACAGTTAATGGTATCTCTATAGGTTTCCTTGGGTGATGGTTAGTGGTATCTCTACAGGTTTCCCTGTGTGAAGGTTAGTGATATCTCTACAGGTTTCCCTGGGCGATGGTTAGCGGTATCTCTCCAGTTACCCTGTATGATGGTTAGTGATATCTCTACAGGTTTCCCTGTATGATGGTTAGTGGTATCTCGCACAATTACCCATCTGATGTCTAGTGGTATCTCTCCTGATTTTCCTGTAAGTTCGTTACTTTTTTGTCAACTTTACACAAGCTAGAGTCATTTGGGAAGGAGGACTCTCAACTGAGAAAATGTGTCTATCAAAGTGGCTTATAGGGAAGTCTGTTGGGGTATTTTAATGAATGGTGTGGAGGGGCCCAGTCCATGGTGAGTGGTGCCCCTGCAGGTGGTCCTGGATGATGTAAGAAATCAAACTGAACAAGTCATGAAAAGCAAGCCAGTAAGCAGCATTTTTCCATGGGTTCTGATTCAGGCCTTGCCTCCAGCTTCCTACCCTGACTTCCTTCAGTGGTAGAGTATGACCTGAAGGTTTAAATCAAATAAGCCCTTTCCTCCTCAAGTTGCTATGGATCATTTTTTGTTTGTTTTGTTTTGTTTCTTATTTTGGTTTTTTGAGACAGGGTTTCTCTGTGTTGCCCTGGCTGTCCTGGAACTCACTATGTAGATCAAGCTGGCCTCGAACTCACAGAGATTCACCTTCCCTGTATCTGGAGTGCTGAGGTTAAAGGTGTGTGACCCCTCCCTGGAGTACTACTCCAGCCAGTGTTTTGGTTTGTTTGCTCTGTGCCTTAGTTGAATGGAGGCTGGCTTTGGCTTACGGATTCTGGTATTCCAAAATCAACATTGTGCATCTATGTGTCTTGCTAGCCAAATTCTGAGGCAGCCCAGAACAGCACAAGGTATGAAGACACAAAGAACACACATATGTCATGGTCTCTCTCTGGTCGTATTGAGCCAACCATGGGGTCTTCACACTGAAGACATGATGTAATTATATTTAACTAACTGAGTCCAATTAGAGCTTCTGAGATGCACACGAATGTGGAGTCACTGACTGGAGTGTAGGAGGCCTACTGGTCATCACACTCCTGTAGAAAAGGCCTTCTGTCCTCGGCAGCTAGCAATTGCAGTGCTACAGCTGGGGGTGAGACCTCAGAAGCCCCTCCCCAGTCCATGCTGGAGCTTTTAGCTGGCTTGATGTTACACAGCTCTTGTGTAGGTTGCCACAGCTGCTGTGGGTTCGTGTGTATAACACCATGTTATGTGTAGAGGACAGTGTTTCACGGCTGCTGTGGGTTCATGTGTATAACACCATGTTATGTGTAGAGGACAGTGTTTCACAGTGCTCCTCCCCATCTTCCAGCTCATAATTCACCCTTCTCTCTTGCAATGTTCCCCAAGTCTTGGGGCAGGGTGATAGTGAGGTCCTCTCTAAGGCTGAGCTCTCAAAAATCATTTATCCTCAGCACTTTGGACAGCACTGTGACTCTGTATTAACCACAACCCACTGCAAAAAGTAACTTGTCTGCCAGAGATTGGGAGCAGCCCAGGTCCACGGCTCTTCACAGGGAGCGGCCCAGGTCTAAGGCTCTTCTCTGGGAGCGGCCCAGGTCCACGGCTCTTCACAGGGAGCGGCCCAGGTCTAAGGCTCTTCTCTGGGAGCAGCCCAGGTCTATGGCTCTTCACAGGGAGCAGCCCAGGTCTAAGGCTCTTCACTGGGAGCAGCCCAGGTCCTACGGCTCTTCACAGGGAGCGGCCCAGGTCTACGGCTCTTCTCTGGGAGCAGCCCAGGTCTACAGCTCTTCACTGGGAGCAGCCCAGGTCCACGGCTCTTCACTGGGAGTGGCCCAGGTCTACAGCTCTTCACTTAGATATTTTGAAGGCAATCTGATGAGAGCTGTAACTTAATTCTGATCACTTCTCAAAGGCCTTCTTAGCATCATAATTTGGTGGCATTTCTCTCCTCACAATGGAGGCTTTACTTCAACAGGATGTTGGTACAAACCACCCCTGAGCGGGTAGCTCATAAACAACAGAAATGTTTTTTTTCCTTAGGTCTAAAGCACGAGAATTCTGAGATGAAAGCACCTGCTGTGTGTGTAGCAAGGGCCCACTTCTGGGAGATGGTTTTCTTGTCACTATCGTCCTTCATGGCAGAGGGGTGAGGCTCTTTCTTGAACCTTTTCACAAAGGCAGCAATTCTGTCACACACATGCTCCTCCTAACGCCGTAAGACTGTTCTCATCTTTGGTGTGTGCATCTGTAAGACATCTCAGCTGTGGCCACAGTACACCCACCCTTGCACCCTCACAGCCTCTGTATGCCCCCAGAAGCGAGCTAGGTGTCAAACATCCTGACTCCAGTACTTTGCAACCTTGGCTCTTCTCGCCACACACAGCCCACAGAGTCAGTTTCCGTATCTGTAAAGCGGGCATCACTGGCTCGTCCTGGAGTCTTACATAGACAGTGAATAAGAAGCTCAGCTCAGTGCTTAGAACAGAAAGGGATAATGAAGCAGAGCGAAGACGGATCTGAGTTCCTCAGTGAAGAATCATGGTGTGTGCCAGGATGTTAATTTCTCATTGTCATGGTTTGCAAGATGTGGCCACAGATTCAACAAAATAACTGCCCAAGAAACCAAAGAGACAAACACCCCAATTTTTATATTAATGGCATTTGTCTGAAATATAAGGCAAGGTGAGAAATTGGGATGAGAATATAATACAGGACAAGATGAGGCCAATGTGTGAGTCATGTCATTTGTCTTATGGCTATGATTTCCCTAAGAAGAAAATGATTAAACAAATATGCTCAGACTATATATCCTTAGAAGTGATATGCGTTTGGAGACATTGCTTACAGGGGGAAAGACAAGAAAATCACAGTGGAACCAGCTCCTCCTACTTAAGATTCCATGGAGCTGTCACTGCTTTATGACCGCAGTAATTATCCTTCCTCTTGTCTCTGAAATAACAATAAGAGATCACAAGGAGAGGGGTTCTCTTGTCATAACATGCTTTGGAAAGTCAAGATGCTAGCGTTCCCACTCTAATAGAAAAGCGTTATCCTTAACCGGTTATGTCCTGCTGGAGCATGCGAGGTGCAGTTTGCTCAGTCAAGGTATTCTCGCGGGATATTTGTTGTTTTGTGCTTGGTTTCATCTTAAAACATTTCTTTTCATGAATTGGTTTGTCTGATGATTTTCTTATCACTTAGTGTTATTTTAGGGGCAATTTGTAATTTTTTCAATTGTTGCCTATTCCTCTGTAATTATCGTAATTGCATCTTATTATATAATTTGTGCAAATATATGCAATCATGGAATTAGAACATGCAGGCAGTGATACGCACTGTCACAATTGCTGTGGTTAAAGATGCATGATTTTTTTTGATCTTTGAAAAAAAATGCAAGACCCATAAATACAGTAATTCCAGAGGATAGTATTCTAGCTGTCTGCACTGATTGCCCAAAGAAATCAACCTAACACTTCCATGTAGATGATAAGGAGTTTTGTTTTTGTCTAGTCTTAAATAATTTTGGTAACATGAAAAACATAAAATTTTTATTAACTTAAATATAAAAACCTTTGCTATACAAGCATGAGGACCTGAGTTCTAATCCCAGAACCCATGTTAAAAAAAGAAAAAAGTGTGATGTTTGAGAAGAGTTGTAACCCAGACTGGGGAGGTAGAGACGGGAGGACCCTGGGTGTTGGGGTAGCCAGTGTAGTGTGACTGGTGTGGTCCAGGCCAATGAGAGACCATATCTGAAAAAGATAATGGATGATACAAGAGGGACAACAGTTGAGGTTATCTCTTACCTCCATCTGCATGCTCACACACACACACACACGCACACACACACACACACACACACACACACACACA
>LOJH01000980.1:12144-31824 GCA_001685095.1 Ellobius talpinus | reverse complement strand
CACACACACACACACACACACACACACCAAGAAAACAAAGCGTTAAATCCAATGGCCATATCACCTCAATTATATTTTTACTAGAGGATGTTCTTAATGTGAGTTTAAAGACATGTTTACCCCAGGCTATATATTACCAATAGGTATAGTTTACCCCAGGCTATATATTACCAATAGGTATAGCACCTAATTTACGTTAAGTCTGCAGTATGTATGTTGGTGGATAGAGATATAGACAGTGATGATTTTTGAGAAATTTTCCTTTCAAAAGTCCTGTGTTTATAAAACTCTGTTTCTCAGACAACACATTAGGAAGACACTACAGGCAAATATGTTGGTCAGAGCCACAGCAGAGGACATGGTGCAGGCTCATTGCTTTTTTGTTAGCTACTTCTGCATTGCTGTGGCTAGAGAGGGGGAAGAGGGAGAGGAGGGGGAGGAGGGGGAGGAAAACCCTCAGACCCATTCCCCGGTAACCAAACTGCTACTTCCAGCTTAGATCCATCTTCTAAAGTTTCTAGAATCTCCCAGAACAACGCCACCACCTGGGCACCACGCTTTTAATTGGAGGGCCTGTGGAAGGAAGCCCTTTGTATTCAAATCACCACATGCACCAAGCAATCTAAAGTCAGGCTCTAAGCAAGCTAATACCACACGCTCTAGAGGTCTACTGTCTTAGCCACTGTTCTATTGCTGGGAAGAGACTCCGTGGCCAACGCAACTCTTAACTCAGAAAGCATTCAATTGGGGGTTTGCTTATAGTTTCAGAGGGTTAGGTCCGTGATCAGTGGCTGTGGGAAATAGAAATGCATGATGCCAGAGCACTAGCTGAGAACTTTACATCCTGCTCCATGGCAGCAGGCAAAGGGAGAAAGAAAGAGACCATGGGCTTGGCATGGTCTTTTAAAATCTCAAACCCACCCTCAGTGACACACTTCCCTCAACAAGGTCACAGTTCTTCATCCTTCCTAAACAATTCACTAACTGGAAACTAAGTATTCAAACATATGAGCCTATGGGGACCATTCTCATTCAAACTACATCTGCATAAGCCAGAAGCATAGCCTGAGGAACTCTGCCCCTCTTTAAGACTGTTCTCACTCTCAGGAGCCCCCACATTTCCATCATCAGCTTGATTGCAGCTGGAAACACCTGGGGCGTTAGTGAGGCACACCTCTGAGTGTGTCTGCCAGGGAGTTCCCAGAGATCTAGCTGGGGAAGAAAGACTACCCTGAATGTGGATGGCACCATCCCATGGCCGGGCATCCCAGACTGAATAAAGGAGGGAAAGGAGAAAGCAAGTTATCTAAGCACTGGAATTCCCCTTTCTCCGCTTCCTGTTTAGCACCAAGCCCTCCTGTCACCACGCTTGCCCTTCATAAGGGACTGTGTCCTCTGAACTGTGAGCCTCGTTGCTTTGTAGTAAGTGTTTGAGTACGGCAATGAGAAAAGTCACTGGTACACTCATGCAGGGCAGCTGACGCTGGTGTAGATCTGAGATTTTAACATGTTCATAGCAATCGGTGTGTGTGAGAGAGAGAATTTGGAAACTGAAGAGAAAGTGTGTTCCCAGCCAAAGTCAAGGGAGGTTAACAGAACCTTCTGCATGCCAAACGAAGTCAACTGGTGATGCTCTTCTGTGGAGTGGCTCTGCCTCCTGCCAGGCTCTGCATGCAGAGTGCTAGGGGGAGGGTGTCTTTCAGCTTTGAGCCAAGGAGGGAATTCCATCTTGACTGAAAGCATGCCTCGCCTGTGCTCTGAGTGCCTGTGAGACAATCAGGTGGGTAGCCGAGGCATCAGCACAGCAAGGAGGACCGGGCTGCGCCAGCCACACAGCTGTGCACAGCTGCTCCGCTTCATCTCCAGCAGCTCATGTTAAACAGCTGCATGCTACCGAGGAGACTCTTCCTTCCTCTTGTCCTCATTCTCGGTCTCTTTAATTGGAAAAGAAAAACCAAGACTGCAATAGCAACTCTACTGTTGGTCCTATTCAGATGCCATACATTGGCCTGGGGGACTGGAGACAGAAACTTACATGATCAAGAATGTTTCTCTTCCAGTTCCCATATAGGTCTAAACCTGATGTCTGACCTTTTGGCACTGGGAACCCTTAGTGTCATCTACATATACATTGGTAACCTGGGATCCATGTGGTCCATCCACAGGTCAGTCCTGTCTAGAAGGTTTCCTTTCCAGTGAGTGTCTTTCACCTGAGGGGCAAGCTAGAGAGTCGGGGAGGCTAGGGATGGAAGTTCTAGTCCATAAGCTGGCAGGCAAAAGACCAAAGAAAAGCCAGAGTTTAGATCTGAGGCCAAAGACAAGAATAGGCTCTCAGTCCAAGGCATGGACATCACTGATCCAGTCTCTTCAGGCTCCTAGTCCCAGCCAGGACTTCGGTTATTTGGAGGAGGCCTGCCCTCCCATACCAGTGATGCCAATCTGCCTTTCCCCATTTATTGGTTCAAATGTGAACCCCATCCAGACAACTTTGGAATCCTACCCAGAACACATTTGACCAAATAGCAGGCACTTCATGCCTGGTCAGATGCCATGTAACTTAACCATCACACCACGACTGTCCTGTCCATTGGCTTGCGAGCCCTTTTCAGAGAGTGGAGCCATGGGAAAGAGCAGAGTTGTTGATGTAACAGAAATCTCTTCCCTGGCCTCTATGACAGTCAAGAAGGAATCACAGATAAACTCTTTCCGCCGTGAGAGCCATGTTTGCTGAAGTATCATGGCTGAAAGGGCAGTCAGAACCGTGGAGCCCCAGGCAGATTCCAGAAGCTCTGCACCCTCTTTCTGCTTACGACTTCCCAAAGTTTGACATGTGAAGACAAACACACTTCTTAGTGGGACAGTAATAGAAAGAGCTCTGAAACCTATGCTGTGTCTATTACACACTCACTCACACACACACGCACACACAAATGGGAGGGGGAGGGAAGGGAGGAGACAGAAAGAGACACATGTTAAAAGTTGGCATGAAGTTGGCTGTGTGCTGAAAATCAGGAGCATTTTACGCTATTTCCTGTTTTCTTCTGCTTTACATTTGTAGGTAGATTTATTAGAATGCCGCCAGAATATTTTAAAATGCCGTTAAAATGCTTTTAATTGTCCCATGTTTGTCAGGCTTTCAGAGTTTCTCCTAATTGTGCATATTACAGAGCAGCCTCATACCCTCTGCATGGCTGGGAGTGACCCTGCTGAGGAACCAATATGCTCAAGCCTCACTCCACATAAATGGCTCCCCCACCTCCTCAACAATGTCAGGACTGAGGGAAGCTCCCCAAAAGTACTAGACGGCCCCCTTCAATCTGGCCTTGCTTACCTCTCGGCCCTTTAGGAGCATTGCTACTAAAGACAACAAGCTCAGAGCTTTGCGAATGCACAGAGAATGTTTGTGCCTTCCTTCCCTGACAGCTGTCCTCTCTGCGGGTTTCTCCTGAAATCCCCATAGGCTGGCAGCATCTTCCCTAATGATTTTCCATTTCTTGGTCCTAGGGTGGCTCAGGAGTCTTGTCTGAACTCTTCTTTGGCAACCCCACTTCTTCCTCAACAATACAAGGTGGTCATCCAAAGGAAGTTTAGTGTTTGTAGCCACAGTGGGCATGAACCAGGCTGTCTGGCTGTCTAGAGAATATAGTCTTTGATTTAAGAATGTGTATCAATTCACCCCACATCCCTAGTGCCTCACAGGGCATAATACTGAGTAAATGTGGGCCAAGCTAAGCCAAATTCCCAGAGACAAAGTCAAGCATTCTTAGCTGCTTAATAAACGTCTGACCTTTCTTTGTTACACTCTTAGCAAATTCAGATACCTTTCCCTAAGATAAGCTTCAATTAGGGAGTCAAAGCTGAAGTGCGAACAAGAGTCACACATCGATGTGTGAACACTGGACAAGAAATAACAGAAAACAGCACGACCTGTCACACAGTGGACCAATAAGAAAATCAGAGAAAACATTGTAAACACAGCCTTCCGTGTGGTGGGCATCTGTGGGGGAAGCTTAGAGATGGAGATGTGCTATGGGGGGAGGGGGGAGGGCAATAATGGCCTGTGTCATGGTTCAATGTGATATATTCATCTCTGTGGTGATGCTTATTTGACATGTAAATTAGTTTTTCAAAACACACAACAATAAGATAGAACAAGAGGGAAGACGAGGGGGGAAGGGACGCACATCCATATACCATTCTGACTAGGAAAGGAAGGTAAATCTCTCACCAATTCTTTCCTGGAGGGACAAGGTCACTGTGTGTTCCAGCTGGCCTTAAACTCACTCTGCAGACCTGGATGACCTCAGCCTCACAGAGACCCACCTGCCTCTGCCTCCAAAGTGCTGGGATCAAAGATGTGTGCCTCCGTACCTGGTAACACAGCCAGTCCTGGAGTAGGTTCTACATACCCGGGCTTGTGAACCGCCAGCAAAATTGTGAATGTTCCTTCCCACAAAGAAATAGCAAAACTTCAAAACTTAAAAACCCAGCTACTATAAATTCAGTGGCCTTTATGAATCAATCCCATCATTCTCTGGTATCTTAAAGATAGAAAGCCATCTGACTGATAATCCTTGGTGAATTTTAGATGAATGTAACTCAGAAACTGAGAAGAAACTTCAAACTAAATGTATTAATAGGCCTTTAAAATGACAGTTCAGATATAATATCAATCATTTCAACAATCTACTTAGCTGCTTTTAATAAAAAACAGTGCACATCAAAACTCCTGCTAGAAGTACACCCAGCCAGAAATTTTGAGTTGTACTTTCCTCTTAGTGTTTCCGGCTCTAACACGTTTCTTAGGCACAGCATTCCAGGTAGCCACACTACTATCCTGCGCTGGTTACTGCTGAGCCAGAGATCAGCACTTGGACCAAAGTCAGCCTGTCAGTCCTAACACACGGATGTGACCCATCGGGGTATCTGTTTGTCAAGTGACTGGATAAGCCACTCTCTCGTGTGGAAACACCAGTCACAAGGTGATGCCAAAGAGCAGAGACTCACAGGCAGGCTAGAAGCCAGGAGCAGAAGGGAGAAAGAAAGCCAGAAAGTCACTGTGAGTGGGGACTGGGAGCCGTTAGTGTCAGGAGAGGCAGGAGCCAGGAAAAAGAATCAGAAGTGAAGGAGTCATGAGAACCAATGGTAACCCAAGAGAGTGAGAAGAGGGTACAGGCAGGCATGCTGCTTCTGGCCTGAAAGGTCGGTTGGTGGTGAGGAAAACAGGAAATAATTGAGTAGTGTGTGAGGCCTGGGGTGGGGTAAGCTTTGTTTAGTGTAGGAAGAAGGGGCAACTAATGTATAAAGAGTTGTTAGATGAAAGAGAGAGTCAAGGTCTCCAGAGAACACTGAAGCAAACTGGGGAGGAGCGTTTCACCTTGGAAAGGAAGAGAGATGAGCCTTCCACCAACACAAAAGGCATGGAGAAAAGACAGAGTGTCCTTTGCTTTGATAAACACCAGGACCTTTCCTATGTGAGGTAAGAAAGGGATCAGTTCATCTCACAGGTTATAAGTTGGTCATCAGGGGAAGTCAGGGAAAAAAGTCAGACAGAAACTGAGCCTTGAAGTGTGTAGGCATGTGGTTACTATTTCACACTCTGACTCATCGTGCCCTGGCTTTCTTAAACAGCCCTCCCAGGGATGCTTCCACCCACAAAGTGCTGGGCCTTCTGACAATAATCAATAATCAAGACAATTCCCTACAGACAAAAGCCTACCACAGGCCAGTTTGACCTTGGAAGTTCTTCAACCTCTTCCGGGGTATGTCAAGTGGACAATAGAAGGTGACCATCGTAAGAAGAAAACAATGAAAATGAGAGAAGAGTTCTCTCCCCTCATCTTTGGGATGCAGCCCTCAGTATAAGGAGGGGTGAGAAACAATGCAAGACAACAACAGGAAAAAAAATCAATGAAACAAAAAGTTTATCATTCAACAGAAGTCCATAGAATTGATAATCTTGCCTCAAGGCTGCGAAAATCATCAGGACCCAGGATAACATATAAACATCAGTGCAGGTTCTGTGGGGGCTGGGAGGATGACAACCTGGCGAAGCTTCACCCTCATGCCCTTGGCAACCTGGAAGAGCAGACCAATTCCAGGAAAGTCACCAGATCCCAAGCTCAATCATGAATCGTCCTGTGTCCATTAATAAATTGAACTGGGCATGTAAAAGCTCCACAGGTAGAAAGTTGATCCGTCTATTAGGAGTCAACAGATTACACTAACAGGATGACAGAGGGATGCCCAACTGACAACATTTGACAGAAAACAATGCCTGCCTACAGATGCCCTCAGCAAACCAAGGATAGGAAGGTTTCTTCAATTGATAAAAGCTATCGAGACAGCAGCACCCAAGGCCACTGGGATTCTCACAAAAGAAGACTGGATACGCCCTGCTTCAGGATCAGAAATAAGAAAATAATGCATGGCACCACTCTTAGTACCAAAAGCTCCTTAAAAATAAAAGAAACCTGGTGTGGTAGTTCATGCCTATTTAGCAGGACTGAGATAAGAGAATTGCTATGAGTTCAAGGCCAGCCTGGGCAACATGGTAAGTCCCATGCTAGCCCAAGCTATATGACAAGACCTGGTCTCAAAAGTCAAAGGGGGTATGAGAGGGAGGGTCAGGTAAGGAAGAGAAGAAGGTAAAGGAAAAAAGAGGAGGAATAAAAGATAAAAAATTGAAAGTTAAGAAAAAAAATGCTGTGACAGTTTAGGGATAAAGTGCCCACAAAGGCTCAGGTATTAAAGGCGTGGTCACCAGTTACTGGGCTAGCCATTGAGAAGTGATTAGATTATGAGGACTCTTACTTCATCAACACATTAACCCACAGATAGGTTCATGGAGAGTTCCAGGGCAATGAGAGACCCTGTCTCACAAAAAGCAAGGGGACCATGTTTGAAGAATGACACGGCCGTATGTGCCATGCTCTCTACATACATATTCACACATGCACATCACCAGCGCATGCATGCACATCCACACACTCATGACCATGCACAAATAAATAGGAGCTGCTGGACCAGTAGGTTATGCATGATCACAGGAGACACATACACAAGACAGCTGCAGTTCTGTTTACTCGCAATGGTCACATGTAATAAAATTTGAAACTCAGAAATATTTATGATCACTCCAAAGAAAATGGATACATAGATATAAACCTAACATGAATAGAAACTTGATGCAAAAAATCCACAAAACACAACCAAAGAACATTTAAAATATCTAAATAAATGGAAAGGCATGCTGTACTCACAGAAAAGCCAACACAGTAAATGTGAACCATCCCCCATCCATTGATTGGATGCCATTCCTATCAAAACAAAGCAAGATGTACAGGGGAAGACAGTACTAGGATAGCTAGAACCTCCTCCCAAAAGAATCAAGCAAAAACGTTTACCCTGTGCAGCAGAGCTACAGTAACCAAATGACACAATGTCACAGGCCGGGTGGGCATAGCGGGACAGAGAACAGAACCCAGAAACAGAGTTGCCAAGTGAACACGTGTGACAGCCATTTCATGTGACAAACGACACGTTTCATGTGAACAGTACGGGGGCCTTAGAATCCACAGGCAGAAAGCAGATGTGACTCTTGTGAACGTGAAACCTGGGGGAATCTGGAAGGCTTTGCATCTTGCTTGTGTCTAGGCTGTTGGTCTTGTTGTGACACTGTGGATTGGGTTTGCAAGGTTACAGTCGGGGCATGTTAGTGTGATATGGGATCTCTGCATTCCTTCTTATGATGGCATGGGAGTCTATAACTAAAATGCAAACTTATTTGTAAAAGTTTTGAATTTTGCATGGTGCAAAGCAAAGAAAATAATGAGACGGGAAGGTCAGGGAAGGGGACATGAAGCAGTCCAGGTGGGAGGCACGAGGTGCCAACTCCAGACAAATGGTAGGACTCCCAGTATGGTCTCTACTGCTACTGAGACCCAGGCTCCCAGGTTGCTCATGGAACAGCGGGAAAAGCACGATTCCAAGATGTACCATTGAGTGTCACATCTAGTAAATACAATGCAGATACTTACAGAACCTGCAATGCATCAGCTTTAAAATGAATGTGCCATTCCAAAGCAAAGTTACGTGCACTGGTGCTGCATTCTGGGACTTAACCAAGTCTTACTGAAAACATGGTCAAATAAACCCAGCATGAGGAAGCTAAAATGAACATTAAAGCTGAGTGGGGGAAATCAGCCCCACTGTGAAACTGAAGGAGGAGATGAAGGATGGCTGTTGGGTTGTCTCAAGCTGAGCGTGTGCTGGGCACAGGGGTATATGTGAATTTATGCACATACACCCAGGCCTGAACTGAGAACCTTTCCTTACCAGTCAATGGGGGACTATTTATATCTCTGCAGTGCACAAACTGGGCTCTATTCTCTCCCTTCTCTCTGATGTGAGATTTTAATCAACAGGTTCTCACTGTGTTGTGCTAAGTTTCAAAACCTACATTATTAGGAATAATCATCTAAGTGAAATGTTTCATAACTGGAAAAGAAAAGCAAAGACACTTACGGACAGTCTGACGATCTGATGACCTGAATTTGCTTCCAAGGACGTCCCCACATTCACTGTGGTTTGTGCATGTTTATTCTTACACTTACACACACACACTAAAAAAGAAAGGTGGACAGGCAGAAAGAAAAGACAGAAAGAAGGAAAGAAGGAACGAAGGAAGGAAGGAAGGCACACAATCAACGTGGCATGTGTACCCCATGATGCACACTCCACCGTACACTGAGGTTTTAAAGCTTCCTGTGGCTCAGTTAATACAGATGGGTGCTTGTTCCATTCTTAAGCCTATGGAAAACAAAAAATGCTAGCCGGGCAGTGGTGGTACACACCTTTAGTCCTAGCACTCAGGGGGCAAGGAAGGCAGATCTCTGTGAGTTCAAGGCCAATCTGGTCTATAAGAGCTAGTTCCAGGACAGGCACCAAAGCTACAGAGGAACCCTGTCTCTAAAAAAAAAAAAGAAAAGAAAAAAGCTGTATCAAAAAATTTTCTTGTTTTGTATTTGAAAAACAATATTTCAAGTGTTGACAAGAAACAACCCTCTCTAGAGGAGATGGCTGTAACCCTGACAGACACATTGTAACCCAAGACCCTGAGGATACTAGGACTTAGAGACTGCACGCTGCTCTCTAGGGCACTGCATGCAGGATTCCTGGGCTCGGTGCCTTATGCTTGACCAAGTCAGCCAGACTGTAGTGCCACAGGTACATGTGCACAGAGGACAGGCGTAACCGTCATTCCTCAGGGAAAAATCTAAATTGCGTTTAGCTTTGAGACAGGGTCTCTCTCTGACTAGTGAAAGTGGCTAAGTTGTCTTGTCAGTGGGCTCCAAGGATGACCTGTGACCTACTTCCAGCTGCCTCCATGAGTATCAGCACTTATCCCTACACTGTCTCTGGGCCTGTATAGCAGGTTTTTTCCTGAGCCATCTCCCCAACCCTCAAACAGGTTTCCACAGATTCGCCCCTCATTTCTTCTGAGAAACTTCCTACATTGAGGCTTTTGTGAATGTTTATTTCATATTAAAATTCCTATGGTTTCCTTGTCACATGCCACAAACATTGTTCAGTTTGCTAATTGGATTTTAGTTATGTTATTTGAGCGATGCGGAGGGCGGACATCCTAGGAATAGAACACATCGCCTCAAGCATGCTAGGCAAATACTCTGCCCCTGTCCCCAAGCTGGGATGCCCTTATCCCACAGATGCCTCTACACATACAATATGCTTTTTTTTATTTTTGAGTCTTTAATGTCAACTGACCTCAAACTCCCTCTGTGACTGAAGGTGATGCTGAGCCACTCATCCCCCTGCCTCTGTGTCATGATCAGAGGGCATGTGCCATCACACCTGGATCATGCAGTGCTGGGGATGGAAACCAGGGCCCTGTGTGGGGGGGGGAAGCTCTCTTCCAATTGGGCCACATCTCCAACCCCGTGCATAGATTTCAATGTCTTCAGATAAAACCTAATAATTTCATTTTAGGCTCTGTGCTTTTAACACTGCCTCTCTTTTCCCACGCCCTTAAAAGTTCTAAGGTAATATTTTAATGGACACGTAAAATCCATTTTAGAAACATCCCATTGCTTCTGTTGTTGGATGCACTTACATATTTTCTCCTCTCAGCACGATAAATAGTGCTCTTTTAGGGAGCACAGAGGGGATGAACTGAGGGAGAAAATAGAGCAGCTGTGACCCTCAGAAATGTGTACAAGGGAACCAAAAGCCGAGCAACCACGTTTCTCTCTTTGGTGTTGGGAAAGGGACCAAAAGTGACCAAGGGTCAGCTCTGACAGCTTAGAGGCATAGCATGCATATTAACAAAAATAGTCCTGGGAGGAAAGACTTTTTCCTTGTGAGAGAACTATAGCGTAGTTCATTGTGGTCCCACAGACTTATGGTCATAAGGGGACCTCCATGCTCTTCTCTTGTGTCTTGTTTGCAAGAGATGAGAGGTCTTCCTTCTCACCCCTAACTGTGGAGTCTCTAATTCTCTCTATCGCATCTTGTTACTCTTGGCAACAATAAAAATGTTGCCGTTCACCTTATGCCTGTCTAATAAATGCCATTATTGTGTTCTCCAGGCATTTATATTTGATGGATGAGTTCTCCATAGAGGTTCTTCATAAATCTATTAAAGCCGCTTATTTGTGATTCTGCTATAACTGTGCATGCCGGTGTCACGCACACTTAGAAGATAAGCTGCAGGCTGTCAGGATCAATTTGGGGTTCAGTGTGGAAAGTGGTGTTCTTTTCCATGTGGAGAGCTTGGTGGGGACACCTGAGCGAGCCCCGAGACAGGCTTCCTGTTCATGGCTTTGCTGTTGCTCGGGTTTATCCTGTGGAGTGTCTGCTGCCAGGCAAGCAGAGGTAACAGTTTCAGGTTTTACCAGCAGCTGAACTGCTTTCTCCCTTTTCCCCTCAGATCAGCAAGTAGACCTTAAAGGTCAACTGCTTTATCCTAATGGGAATTGTTGGGATGGCCACACCTGCCTCCCCATCCCTCACCGACGTCAGCATGATGTCATGCGTCATGGCCATTCTCATCTTTGTAAGCAACCCCAGAATTACGCTGTCGCAAATGGCACTGGAAGAAACCGCTTGGCATTGTTTGAGGCGTGGCTGATGTGTCCTGTTGAATCCATCGTGTACGTAGTTCCATTGTGTTTTCTCTGATCCTGTAGTGATTAAAGACAGCTCGTTGAGCCCACCCCTGTACCTAGGTCTTGGGGTTATTTTGAGATGCCGGGGTCATACTGCAGCTTCTCCAGGTTACCTACACCCCCAGCTAGCAAGGGTCAGCTGGGTAATTGGCTGACTGTAGTAGATGAGAAGAGCGCTTTAGCTGGCTGTGCTCCTGCCCTTCGAGTATCCTCGCTTCCTTACCCACACTGCTGCAGCCTTCCCCTCCACCGGAGCTATCAGCCACACCCACAGCTGCCCAGGACCTACTGAACACCTGCATGCTATTAGTGAACAAACTGTCTTCCTCGTCTGCTTCCTAAGGGTACAGTCTGGGTTTGTCATGATTGTCCTAGGGTCTGGTGTCTGCCATAGGCCTTAGCACAAAGTGACATTTGATGAATTCAATAAGTGACCAATCTGGACATATTAACATCTTAAGCAATTAATGTAAAAATGCAACATTCCTTGCTTTTTTTTTCCCCTTTTGAGTACAATGTCCACAAAAATAGCAAGTACTCAAGAGGGGAAAAAAAGCAAAGAACATTGTTCTCTAAAGTGAGACACAGAGGTTGAAAGGGTAGGAATAACCATGCCATCAGACAGCTAAAATTGGATGAAATAACTCAATAGCTGTCTTCCAACCCTATGCTTTTAAGCTCCAGACTGAGAAGAACAATGCAAGTATCCAAAAGAGGAAGTCAAAACCTGGGACTTCGCTACCTGCAGGGCAATGTCCTAGCAAAGTGGTTTAGAGCTGAGTGGCCCGTGAGGGCAGCCACCAGCCACATGCGGCTGTTAATGCTGTGTGTGAGCTGTAATCATAAACCAAACGCCAGTTTGGAAGATGTAGTTAAACTATCTTAATATGTAGATTGATTACATGCAAAAATAAAACTATGTCGATTTCACACTGATGAATGAAACAGAAAGGTCCCCTGGGACTTTGGCCAAGAATGAGATCAAATTTATATTTCTCTTCTCTCCATGTGTCTTCTCATCTGTGGTTACCTGCGTGTCTGTCTATAGGCTGTCTATACGCTGTCTATTTGAGTCTATAAGAATGTCTATAGGCTGTCTGTGGGTGTCTATAGGCTGTCTATAGGCATCTATAAGAATGTCTATAGGCTGTCTATAAGTGTCTGTATGCTGTCTATAAGCATCTATAGGCATCTATAGACATGTTTATAGGCTGTCTGTTGGGTGTGTGTCGCCTGTGTATTGTGCTTATATCTCCCCAAAGGCTTTGAAGTGTATTTTTGAACAACACAGAAACCATGGCCTGAGGAAGGAACAAGGGATTCTTCGCAGAGCTCTGTAATGGAGTTTTACAAGGGAAGGAGTTATTTACTGACCCAGAAAGGCACTCAAATCACAATCAGACTTTATTAATCTATAACCCAGCACTCGACTTATGGTATTTGTTTCGTTTGAGGTTGCTTCCAACCTATGGGATGCTTTCAGCAAATGATGACCACCTCACACGCGTGCACACATGCATGCTATTCTGGCTCTGCTGTGCAGAGGAGTGCATAGTCAATATGGACACTATGCCTTAGTTCAGGCCGTGAAGCTGATTGTGTGGAAAATTCAAGGAATAGTAAGTTTGGTCACATCGTTCTTTTAAAAGGTTAAAAGCATAGGCCGGACACACAGTAGGACAGCAGGTTAAAAAAAAAGCATAGGCCAAGCACACAGTAGGACAGCAGATTGAGTACATAGCCTTAAATGATCTCAAGGCTTGCTATTTAACTTGACTGCAAGACCTGACAAAACTTCAGACTCTTTGAAGGCAGAAAGTATCTTCAGAAAATAGACCACATAAGATGTTTTTAGCATTTGAGGTTTAATAAATACGTCACTAAAATTAATTTTATCACATCTTTAAAGCTTTAATGTAGCTACTGGATGATTATTATTAAAATTATGGGAACGCACATGCCATTCTAGCATGTGGGAGATGGAGGCAGGGGGATCAGGAGTTTAAGCTCATCCTCTGCTACGTATTGAGTCCAAGGCCAGCCTGGGCTACATAAAACCATGCCTCAAAAATCTGGAAAAACATAATTGTTTGTTTTGTTTTGTTACTGGGTAATGCAAATTGAAAGAGATAGGCAGGGATGGGAAGCAGGCTGCCCCTTCTGGGTCTTTTCTCCCTGCTGGTTCTCAGCTGTCAGCAGTTTGCTTACTTCATTTTAACTCTTTGGCCCTCTTCTCTAGCAGAATCAGGACAAGCCTTGTAGGGCCTAGCAGAGGATGTAGCTTTGAGGTTCCTTGTCTCTGTCAAATTGCAGGTCAGCAAATCCACTGGCCACTTGGTCTTCTGCCCCATGAAGTCCTCAGATAGCAGCTTTATATATAATCTGTATTCGGGACCAGCAATAGTAGTCTCTATAGACCACATGGGCAGTTTTCTATGGCTCCTTAGCTCAGTTCCTTTCCCCTCACCATCATCTTCCCCCAGAAGAGATGGAGGGAAGAGTGACTCACAGGTGAATTAATGACACCACTGTCTGGCAGACTCTTTGGGAAAAGGATTGAAATGAATGGCAAACATACAAGACTACTTTCTCTTCCACATTGCTGCAGCTCCCTCTTCCTCTGTGTGGGCACCTCGAAAGGAACGGTCTTAGAAATGAAAACTCGAGCATCTAACAGAGGGAGGGATTAGTGACTTTAGCAACATTCTAGGCTTGACTCTGGATTTCAGAGTCACAGAGCCAGCCATGAATGAGGAAGCAGGAGTGACATAAGACAGAGAGCCTAGTCCAGAATGGAGGTCTCCTGAGTGAGAGACATCTATGCTTGTTGGCCTTGAAGAGTCACAGGAAGAACAGTCCCTTAGAGACAGAAATGTGGTCATCATCCGAGCAAGAAGGATGGGGGGGCTGTTCTAGGTGGAGAGAGACGCTTCTCTTTCTCTGATCCAGGGCAGGAAAGGAGCATGGGCGACTCAGAGGAGCTGCCTCACTGAAAGGCTCCCCCAGTACCAGTGACAACCAGAGAAAACAGTAAGTTCCCCCTGAGAGTCTCTTGTCCTTCAGTATTTCTCACAGCTTCTAAACCAGCAGGAAGGCCAGAAATCCTTGAACCTGGCCACCTTCTAACCTTCCAAAACCCAATATGTTTCAGGAAGCCTTTGAGCCTTGCAAGTTGTGTGGCCTTCCTGACTCACGTGAGTCTCTCCCTCCCGCTCCAGAGGGAGGAGTTTCGTTGTGGAAATGATGCCACCACAATGGCTAAAACAGCTGCTAGGAAGTGGGGGGGGTGCACTGAACCCAAGGAGGAACCTAGCTTCTGAAGGAGGTGAGAATCTCAGAGACATGGCAGTAATTAGCATCATTACACGAGAGTTCTGAAAGTCAGAGATGAAGGAGTTTGATTTTGTTTCCGGCAGACAGAGAAATCTGAATTTAGACAATTTCTGCAGAGTAGCTTCCTAGGCCGTTGGTAAGGCTACTCTCCAACGGCTTCATTGGTAATTTGCATTGGCTCTTGGTTTAACCATGGCTGAGTCTGGGCCCATGATGAGACAGGCATCATGGCTGAAGAAATATGTAGTAAAGGCTCCTATTTCGTGGATCATACAAAGCAGAGAATGCAGGAAGGGATCAGGGCAAGATATAGTTCTACAGAAATGGGTTACTGTAAACAAAAAATTCTGTCAGAGAGCCGGGAGTAAAAAAGAAGAAATCAGCACAGGGTGAGGCAATGGTCAGAAACTGCCAAGAGGCTGGCTTCCTCAGCTAAACCTGCAGAGTTCAGGGGACTTGCAGACGCAAACTGACAGCTAAATAGCTTGGGACTCACTAGGCAGGAAAGTCTGGGGCATCATATCTGTGGTTCGTGGCTTTGGAAAGCTGAATCTAAATCCAAAGAAGTAACTGGGAACCTAGGCACAGAGCAGCAACAATGACAGCCACTGAGGCTAACATGGCTGCTCCATTATTCCCTAGGCAACTAAGGGGAGATGAGGGAGGGAGGGAGGGAAGGAGAGAGGGAGAGAGGGAAGGAGGGAAGGAGGGAAGGAGGGAGAGAGGGAGGGAGGGAGATGGAAGGAGGGAGAAGATAGATAGGAAAGATGGGGCAATGAGCCTTGCATATAAGGGAAGCAAGCAACATGTGTGTATGTATTCATGCGTGTGTGCGTGTGTGTGTGTGTGTGTGTATGTATGAAAGAGAGAGAGAGAGAGATCAGAGGACAACCTTAGCAGTCATTTCTCAGACACAGTTCATCTTTTTCAGTTTTTGAAACAGGGTCTCTCACTGGACTTGAACTGGGTGGTTAATCAACAAACCACGGTGACTGCCCCCCCTCTACCCGGTCCTCAGACTGTGCAGTGCTGTGATCTCTAGCACACATCACCATGCCCTCTCTTTTCTTAAGTCCTGGGATCCAGCCCCTGTCCTGGTCCTTCGGAAGCAGCACTTTCCCTAGCTTGCTGTCTCCCCAGTGGGAAAGTTACCTCGTGGACAAACCTTGTCCTCCTAGTTTAGAGCTTCCTGGGCTCTGCGCCCGCATAGCACAGCCCAACTGGCCGTCATGCAGCCTTGGAAACAGCCACTACCACTCTTTCGGAGCCTCACAGAGGCATCAAACCTCCATGTCTTCTTTTAAGTTTCTGGTTCCGTAGCTGCATCCAGACTCTGGAAAATGCAAGTTTCCCAGGTTACCTTTGAAAAACCTTTGAGTGGCAGGTTCCCTTTGGCCACATATAATTTTAAGAGAGGGGAAAAAAAAGAATGTGGATTTAGTTAAACTGCAGAAGCATTTTTTCCCCTCAAAAATAGAACCTGGCAGTGGCTAGCCCCTGGGAATGCAAATGCAACCTTGCCTGTAATTAACCCAGGGCTCTCTTGTTTTTGATGCAAATGGAGTTTTAATTGTTTTCTTGAGTAGACTTGGAAGCCTGCCTTTCTTGGGAGAGCCAGCATTTGCACCCAGGACCAGCTCTCCATGACAACTCTGTCCCATCTCCTTCTAGAAAGCCCGAATGATAATCAGACCAGAGCTGCATTTGATGTAAGACATATGGTAACTAGCGTAAGAATAATATCTACCAGCTTCTTCAGTGGCTTTGTCAGTCAGGTGCAATGCCACACACTGTCTGAGATGAGACCCCCACCACCACTGCCCCTGCTTTCTGTTATTGACAGCAATGCCTTCCTAAAAATAAATGGTGTACAATATCGAGACAGCTGCGAAGTTCTGGCTTTATATGCAAGTGATTAGGTTGAGAATAAGGGCTGCATGCTAACACCTGACCGTGTGAGAAGTGGCGGAGACCCAGGGAATATTGTGAATATTTCTGGTTGTTATGAGCAGGCTGAGCGGGAAGCCTTTGCTAGCTAGGTCTTCTGAAGAATCTTGAAGAGGGAAAAGAAGAAAGTGAAGCACAATAAGGAAGGAGAGGTGCTGTGCCCTTTAGAAAGCCTCTGTGGGGTCTTCAGTTACGATTTTGACATTTCAATCTAATCAGGTACATTATAAATTTGTAGGTAACATTTAAAAGCTCCACACAGCACTGGAGAATTCGATCGGCATCACATCCATCTCATTGTGCTTTGGTTTGCTCTCTAAGTCAAGCTTTACTTTGCTTAATTGCTAATTTAATAGGACTTATTCCGGCATAGCGGGCCAGCAGGCATGCAATAAACACTGCTTGTTCCGTGAGGAGCTGGTTCTACAGTGGCCTTAGTTCTGTGTATTTAATCACACAGCTGTTTCCAGGAACAGATTCTGGAGACTGCAACAGTATGTGAAAATAGACCACTCTAAACCTTTTCTTTAAAGAGAGAGAGAGAGAGAGAAAGATGTGAAAAATAAATAATAAATAATGACAGCATGTCAAAGTGACTTTTATTGCTTGGATTAATAAAAGGAAAATAGCACGGTGTCTACATAGGAGGAAAATCACACTGTAGTCTCCTTTTCCTCTTAATGCCATCCCCTGTGCAGAATTTATTTTTCAAAAATCCCACCAAAGACCCATAAAGCAGTGAGTTCTATTCAGGGGTTATTATATAGGCATAAATCATGGGTAGCCAATGTGCAGAGCACACTCTTTTGAATTGAATAAATATGTATATGCAAAGTGTAGGCTGGCGAGCTTTCTGCTATGAAATGCTAAATAACTTGAAGTAATGCCATTAACTTTGGAATGAAATTGATATTTCCTTACTTTGCTGTTAGATTTAAATTATTTGGCTAATTCCCTTTTTTCTCTTTGTAGAGGGGAAATTGCCCAGATGTCAACGAGGTGGGTTGCAAAGTTATCAAAAGAACTACAGACCCCTGTTCTACCTTCTGTAGACACTCAGGGTTTCTGGAAAGGGCCTGGGGCAAGCCAGTAAAGCAAAGCATGTGGATGCCCTTTAATTTAAGTTACAGAGATGAGACCATTGGATGCCTGTGAAGCCCAAGCCCTCTCCAGCCCCTGCTTCTATCAATGTGTGTGTGTGTTCGGCTGGACTTCCTGCCATGCCTGTGTATAGCATCTCAAGTATGCTTGACAACAATCACTCCCAAATGAACCCTAAAACTTCTCATATGAAACTGAAATTCTGACCTAAACTGTCACTTGTTGGTAAAGGAAAGAGCCAGAAATTACCTCCTGTCTGGCTCCTCAAACACTCTGAGGAATGTTTCTTCTTAAGTAGTCAAAAGGTTATCTTCTGGCGAAATCAAAATAATGCACCATGCACTAAGCCTTCAACACCTCAGAGCCAGAAAGCTTCGCTGTAAAAACGAAGCATTAGAAGACACATTATAGATGAGTAAATTATGACATTGCCTTTCAAGGACCCCTCCCATACTCCATACCCAGTTCTCTGAGCTGCTCCGAGGTCAAAGGTTCCCCCAGATTCAACCTACCATTTCTCTTTAAAGAAGAAAGCCCATCTAACACCACCCAGCTCTCCATGTCTCTTTATTAGCAGAAGGGTCTTAAGACGGGAACTATACTGGAGGTTGTCGGGAGTCTCCCAGTTTCCTAAGAGACTCACGGTATGAGCTCCATCCTTCATTCAGCAAACGCGCACCAACCTATTCATGGAAAATGACACATGCTTGGATAATTAGCCTCATCTAAGATTAACAACTGTTAGATGGAGTGATCTAGGTTGAAGTATTTCTGGAGTGTTTGTCCTGATCACCTGACCAATGACATCTCTCTCAGTCAGAACCCTAGGGAACAAAGGCTGATTCTTCCCCAAAACCTGTCAGAACAGCTGTCCGTCCACCTGTGCGAAACCCTGCTTGTAGAAGCCGCACTGAAGCAGGAGTCAAAGAAACAGTAAATTTCTTTAGCAGAAGATGAGCTCTTCAATGAGGGCTGTGACCAGAGTTAGATACAAAAGGACCATGTCAGCGTGTGGGTGAGGAACGGGCCACACAGGCCTGGGTGTTGGAACACCTGTCTGCAGGTGGCAGCTATCTTAGGAGGTTGGGTGCTGGCAGGAGGAACGGCTGGAGGGAGGCCTTTGAAGGTTGTGTGACCAGGATCTGTCAAACACTCTCACCATGGACTGACCGTGCCGTATGCTTTCCCAGCCATGACAGACCAGTGGCCCTCTGAGCTGGGAGCCCAAACAAAGCCTACTTCTCAGAGCAACCATAAAATTCTGGATGCGGATGTTATCTCAGAGATAGAATGGCCAGGCCTTTGTGGACCAATAGAGGTAGAAAAATAAAAAAAAAACTAACTGAGCTGACAAGTGAGGGAACAGAGATGCAGGGTGTAGACAAGCGTCGCATATATGTGCTTATGTGCGGGTATGGGAGAAAGGGGAGATAGAAGAGATTCGTTTAGGATGTGTTCCTTGGAGATGCTCAGTTGAGAATTTTATAGATGATGTAATGTCTCCAGCTTTGTAAGACACCCTGAGCTGAGCTGGAAGATTCGGGTCTTGGTAAGAAGCATAGTCACATAATTCAAGGGGAAAAAATCAAAGCACTCAGAGAGAGAAACAGGAACAAAAGGTCCAAAACCAGGCCAGCAGGAAGAGGACCAGAGGGAGGGTTTAGTTGTCATTTTGATTTGGTTTTTAATTTTTGCTATATAGGTTTGTATAACAACTAAAGTTTTACAAAACAAAAAAATAGAACAATTCAAAATGAATAGGTCTGTTACTATAGCATTAGAATTACAACATCATTAAATGATAAATATGGTCAACATATCAACTAGTTGGGGAGATGGCCCAACAGGCCTGATGGGGGAGATGGCTCAACAGGCGTGATGGGGAGATGGCTCAACAGGCATGATGGGGAAGATGGCTCAACAGGCATGATGGGGGATATGGCTCAACAGGAGTGATGGGGAGATGGCTCAACAGGCGTGATGGGGGATATGGCTCAACAGGAGTGATGGGGAGATGGCTCAACAGACATGATGGGGGAGATGGCTCAACAGGCGTGATGGGGAGATGGCTCAACAGGCGTGATGGGGAGATGGCTCAACAGGCGTGATGGGG
>LOJH01000980.1:0-12095 GCA_001685095.1 Ellobius talpinus | reverse complement strand
GGGGAGATGGCTCAACAGGCGTGATGGGGGAGATGGCTCAACAGGCGTGATGGGGGAGATGGCTCAACAGGAGTGATGGGGAGATGGCTCAACAGGCGTGATGGGGAGATGGCTCAACAGGTGTGATGGGGAGACGGCTCAACAGGCGTAATGGGGAATTTCAGTTGTCAACTCAGTACCATCTACCATCACCTGGGGAGGGGGTCTCAGTGAAGGACTGTCTATATTAGCTTGGGCTGGATGTGAATTGGCATGTCTATGGTCTGGGGGGAGGGTATCTTGGTTGGTGCAAAGACCCACTCACTGCGGGAAACACCATTCCCTGAACAGGAGACTCTGAGTCGTGTGAGGCTGGAGACGTTGAGCTGAGCACTCACGGGCATGGGATAACAGAGCACTCTCTGCTCTTGACTGAATATAACGTGACTAGCTACTCCTGCCACCTTGGTCTTCCTGCAATGGTGGGCAGCAACCCGGAAATATGAACCAAGTTAGCACGTTTTTGGCTAATGAGCTTGGTGAAGGCATCTTACCTCAACAACAAGAAAAGAAACTAAGAGCTGGAAACAGGCTTGCCATCCCAACCTCATAACCTCAGCTGAATCCCTGGGATCCACTTTATAAAGGAGAGAACTAATTCCTGGGAATTATCCTCTGAGCTCTATATACATGCCATGACACACTTACAGAGAGAGAGAGAGAAATTAATTTTAAAAATATATAAACAGGTTAAAAGGTTATCACTGTTTCCCAATCATTCTCCACCCCTTTCTCTCCTACCTGTTTCACACAGATGTTTATATCCTGTCTCGGCTGAGTTTCATTTGCAGCTCGTGTGTAAGGAGTGAAGAACTAAGTGGTGGTGTTCTCAGGCCGGAACCTAAAGGCTGGTCATCAGAGGCTAAAAGAACACTGTACAAAAATGTGAGGGCTGAGATCAGAGGGGAGAATTTCTGAAGACTGGAGTACAGTCATGCAGAGTGAACCAGGGAGGTCACTAGCACAACCAGCTGGACAGCAGAGGTGGCTTTGTAAGAACCGTGTGTGTGTGGGTGTGGGTGTGTGTGCGTGTGTGTGTGTGTGTGTGCGTGCGCGCATGTGTCAGGGGGAACTTGCAACAGAGTATGGCTACCGCACCAGGGGATGAGATTCAGGGAGGCTGAAGGCAGAAATGTGCTGCCCTCTTCCAAGAAGTTTGATGAGGAATAAAAGAGAGAGGAAGGCCGGCAGCTTTTATAGGGAGACATGTGAAAAGAATTCTCTTTGTGCAGCGAAGGACACTTGAACATATTATTTTTAGACGGAAGGGAAGTAGCTACTGGGAGAGAAAAGGGAAATGATTGAAGATGAGAGCCCAAGAGCAAAGGAAAAGGAAAAAATGGAACGACTCTCCAGAGAGCCCCTTTGCATTACACAACTCACTAAATAAACGTGGCCTAGACCCTGCCCCGCTTCCTTCGCCTTTGATTGGAAGTGTGCTTTCTAGCAATGTGTTCATACCGTCTCCCATGTCCTGCCTCCAACATGCCCCAGTCAGCGCTCTGTGCGGGCCCTATGTAAAGACGCCTGCGCTGTGGCAGCCTATACCAGTAGACTCCTGCAGACCCCACCTTCTGACAACCCAGCATACAGAGCTGAATTCTAGAACAATCCCTGGGGAGTTCTTTGAGGTCATTTCTCTTGTAGCACAGCCCAGAGGTGGATGGAAGATATTCACCATGAGTGGACCCCCTCATTACCGATACACTGCCTGCCTAATTATGCCTAACATTTCAAACACTATTAATTTTTAATTGTTTACATTTCATTATCTGCATTACTTAAGCATCCAAACTCCACAGCTAATGTTCTTGATGAAATATTTACTAAACAATCAGCCCTCTTGGATCCTACAGAGCTAAGCGCTCCCTCTAGGAGGGTTTCTTTCCCTGCTGGTGTACTGGAAGGGACAGGAGGCTGGGCAGCTTGCTTGTCATCTCAGGGACATCCTGTCAACTCTAATGAGATGGATCATAGTGCCCGGCATTAATATGAGCACGCTGAGTGCCGTTGGGACATCCTGCCATCTTTCCTTCCGTTTCTCTCCTGTTGATTCTGGAGACTGACACTGGCGACCAGAAAGAAAAACGTTTTTGGAGATGAAAAGACAGGGGCGTCATGAGAACGATTCATGGCTCCCACAAGTAACAGTCACTCAAATTACAAAAGCCAAGAACACTTCAGCTAATGGGAATACCTTTTCCAGAACAGATGTCAAAGCAACCAGAGTGTCCGTCTCCAAATCCCAAACCAGGAACTTACAGATGAACTTCCTTTAGGCATGACAGAGCCAAGGGTCAACAGGATGTGAGTTAATGTCAGCTGGCTTCCAGGAGTGGAGACGGAGATGCTCAGTAGAGCCATCCTCTTGTCACAAATCACACGATTAATGAAAGGATTGACCGTCGTGCATACGTTATGTAGTCCTCCAACTGAGGATTCGGAATTAGCATCTTGGTTGTTCCAGTGTTTTCTGATCACCTCCTCCATACCGTGACCTGGGCAGACGCATGGGAGGCCAGAGCTAACATGAGGGCAGGGGTTGCTACCTGCATGAAACTGACAGTCTAGTTAGTACAAGGCTCCTAGAAACTGAGTCACTCAGACATTAGTGAAAGGACTGTACGGAGCTGCTTAACTAATATAGCACTGAATTCCCACGCCTATAAAACAGTAGGAATCATATGATTGCTTCCTCATTTACATATGGATCTATGTGAGATCCTGAAATCATAAGGCAAACACTGAGCTCTGGCTTCACCAGGTTGTTGTACATTAGTTACACATAGACAGTTTCACTAACACTCGTATTTGAATATTAATGAGATGGGCATCTTGAGCATTAAATAAAATCCTTACTGTATATAGCATTCTAGTTTCTGTGGTTATAGGCAGGAACTGAAGATACAGTTGGAGCGGTCAGATGCTAGAGATACAGCTCTCAGAATTCAGATACAGAGATTCAATCAGAGTAGCCAGATGCTAGAGATACAGCTTTCAGAATTCAGATACAGAGATACAGTCATAGTGGCCAGATGCTAGAGATACAGCTTTCAGAATTCAGATACAGAGATACAGTCAGAGTGGTCAGATGCTAGAGATACAGCTTTCAGAATTCAGATACAGAGATACAGTCAGAGTGGCCAGATGCTAGAGATACAGCTTTCAGAATTCAGGAAAAGGCAAACGCATCACTGTTGGGCCGGTGTGCTATGAACCACATGGCTTGGGGATGGACCTCACTGGGAAGATGGAGAAATAACAGACACACATATGGGAAAGCTGGAATTGGGTCGGCTCTGCACTCTGATGGAGACACATCAGCATCCTGGGAACTCAATGCATTCAGTATGTACCGCTGAGCAGAGGCTCCTGTGTGGTGTACAGGCAGAGGAGGAGGCAGCCTCTCATCTCAGCAGGAGGTCTCTGTAGGGAGCAGTTTCAGGTCACAGTCATGCAGGAGGAGGAGCCTGTGGTTCAGTTTCTGCACGCATACACTGCTTTTACCTAAAGGTCAGTCATTTGTAACATCCATTCATGGACCAAGGAAGGCTTTGCTATTGCCGTGGGTCTAAAGCACTGCAGTCCTGGAAGTGGCTGTGCTCCTGGCAACAGTACACATTCACTCTGAACTTCATCTGTTCCCCATCCTGATGCTAAATAAGTGTTCTTAAGTACAAGTTGTTGGGTGACATTGTTATCATTGAGCCTGAGGGCATTGTATTAACGTGACTCTCATGACTTACAACTGCTAAGTAAATCCAGCCTAGCTTGTACATGTTGTAAAATTAAGCAGCACCAGCTGGTACACATGCGCACACCCAGACTCACAGCCCACACACTCTGGTGTGCATTTTCTAGTGAGCAGTTGAAAGTGTGTGCTAAGGGGGCTGGGGAGGTGGATGGGTCAGTCAAGGGTCTACTGAGCAAGCACAAGAACCTAAGATCGGGTCTCAAGTGGACATGGTAGCTTGTGCCCACAACACCAAGGAGTACAATCTCTCAATCTCACTGGCCAGTCAGCCTAGCCAAATCTATGAGCTTCAGGTTCCGTTAGAAACCATGATGAAAGGGCCCTTAGACATGATACGGTGCATATATTTTCTATGTAATAATTAAGTCATAAAGAAAGGAGGTCACCTATACCAGCTTGAATAGTGAGTGGGAAACAGAAACCAAAGCCTGGCCCATTGCCCAGGGAGAACAGATCTACTCCACCCCACCCATGCCCCCCCACCTGCTGGGGTAACAGTGCAGGAATCAGACAGCATCCTTCATGCCAGGCTCGGTAGTAGCTTTGGGGCATGTCAGTTCACTGTCTCTAACTCCTTACTCTCTCTTCCACCGCCTTCTACTTGGGTTTTGAATGAAAGTGAAAACACAGAAACTGTAGGCCTGGCCTTCGCAAGTATTTCCAGGATAGCTGTGGCTTACTTATTCCTGTGTAATAACTTTCGTACGGATCCTTAAAAAATTGACTCAATGGGAGTATTAAATAAAAAGTTGCTGTCATTAAGTCATTGAGTACAAATGTACTTCAGTCGGAGCTGGAGACAAGACAACATGTGGTCATGCTGACAAACTTCAACATAGCAGCTTTGTGACCAGAGCAGGGGTCAGACACTGTAAACTTTCTGCCCACACAGGCGTCTTAAACACTTCCCATGAACATCCTCAAACAGCCTGTGCTGTGCTCTACAGTTAGGACTGAACGTGACCCAGCCATCATTCAGGGAGGCTCAGGCAGCAGCTTCTAAGATGGATGTGTCCATCTGTCCATTGTGTGCTTTCCCATGATGGGCAGACATTAGCCAATACCACGAGAACTTCACCCATGTAACAGACTTCTGCTGGAACCCGCAAACACAGCTTCAGAATCCATTTGTCAGTCTTGCTATCTGAGAGGCTTGAGAAAGGAAGACATTCTAATTTCTAATCCCCACGACCTGTAAATGTGCCCTTATTTGGTCAAAGGATCCTTGCAGGTCTAATGAAGTTAAGCGCCTTGAAAATAGCTCCACCGTAGATTGCCTAGGTGTGATCTAAATCCAGTAGGAAATGTCCTTACAAAAGATGTACGAAGAAAAAACAGGCGCAGAAAAGACAGACGTGGTAAAGTTCGTTCATGGTAGAGATGCTGGGAGAGCAGGATCTCCCGGAACCACCAGAAACAGAAAGAGGCAAGGAAGCGCTGACTCTTGGCCCCTAAGGAGGAAGCTTGGTGCTTCCGGAAACGCCATCTCTGACTTCTGGCCTCTATTACCTTGAGAGCCTGTTTCTCTTGCTTTAAGCCACTGTCTTAGTGATAATTTGCCCCCCAGCCCAGGAAGTGAATCCCCTTGCTATTCGTAAAGCAGCTGTCCTTTGTATAAACTCTAACAAGGGTAACTCCTGCGGGGCAAAGGGAGACGGGTCCGGCAATGGAGAAGAAATGAACAATATGGGGACGCGGGCACAGGCCAGCCCGACTCTGGGATGGGAGGCAGGTGTTCACATCTCCCTCACTTTTGCAAACATCTAGAGCAGCCGCCATACGCAGGTCTTGACAGAGAATCACTTGAGACCCATAGCCGCTTATTTGCCCCAGGTCTGCGCAGCCTGATGAACCGCCCTCTCCAGAGTTCAGGTGGAGCCACCTTCTACACTGTGAAAAATGACTCTCATTTCTCTCGGAAGGTCTAACAGTGAGCAATGGCCTCAGAGGGAGCACTTGACAACCGTGCCAGGCAGTTTTACACAGATCTCTATCCGTCACAAAGTGTATTGAGGCCCACTGCTCTTAACGAGTTTTGAGTATTAATTTGTTCAATATCAGCCTGAAAATGATATTGCTATTTCCATTTTGTAGATTCAAAAAAAATAAATAAAACTGGGCTAAAAACAGGCTGATTAACCTGTCCCATTTTCAGGGCCCTTTACTGGTAGAGGTCGGATTCACTCGGCTTTAGCTCTGAAGTCTGTACTCTTAAGCCAGGATGCTAAATCAGCTCCGTAGAACCACACCCACACGTGTTAACGCATCTGTGATGGAAGAAGCTCCATCACTCAGTGACCGGTTGTGGGGGACGGGGCCTGAATATTAAAATAGTAAGGCGTGGCATGGCAATGGTGCATTTGACTGAGTTCAAAGAGCATCCGACTAGGAAGGAAGTCCTTTAGTTTAGCTGCCCTTCCATACCCTGGAGGACGAAGCACAGCCACAACTCATTTCTGCCACTGAGTCTGCACTTCTGAAATATTTTCAAAGTGATCAGGATCCCCACTACCAGTCCTTGGGTAAAATCTGGGGAGGAATCCATTTCTCCATCTCAGCAGTCAGAGATAAAGGCAGCAGAGC
Organism: Ellobius talpinus; assembly: GCA_001685095.1. Lineage (NCBI taxonomy): Eukaryota > Metazoa > Chordata > Mammalia > Rodentia > Cricetidae > Ellobius > Ellobius talpinus. Next base: position 5,719 of record LOJH01000980.1, on the reverse strand, counting down.
AGAAGCTCTGAACTGGAATATTGTTTCCCAATAGTCAAGTATGTAATTTGGGCTCAGTATTGTGATGAGGTAATATTTCTAATTCATAGTAAGTACTGATAAAATAGAAATGCCTGTTAGTAACCAAGGTTCAGCGTGCTCTTGTCTCAGCTGTGTGGGGTTTCTCTGGAGTGAAAAACCCCTGAATGCCACATTCTTTAAGGGCGAGGTTCGCATACTTCACCTAAAGGAGAGCTGTAGGCCTAGCAGGTGATTTATTTATTGGTCATGTGCTGAGCAGCACAAGGCCCCAAAGGTGGGCAGATCAAAAGAAGGAAGGAGAGTGTGTCCCTGGTACTGGTCCTGTCACCCCAAGACCACCCAAGTCAACGGTTTTCAACCTGGTAGGAGGCAGAAGCGCTGCCCCTGATATATGGTGCCCAAATCTCAAGCACACAGTGCCTGGGTTCTGCCTGAGAACACTAGTGACAGCTCCTTAGCAAGTGTTTTCCTTTTCTAAAAGACAGAAGAGCAGGCTACTGTGTCATGTCCACGGCAAATGGTTTACAAGGCGCCAGGGTCTGGAGCTAAGAGAAGCGAGAAGCATCCTGACGCAGTATGAAAAAGGGACAGTATTCTGGTGGAGGCAGGAGGACCAGAAGTTTAATCATCATGGACTGACCACATAGCAAGTTTAAGGCCAGCATGGGCTACACACGATTCCCCCAAACGAGGCTTCATGGAAGTAGTGTTTATATTAGACCAGAAACTGGAAAGAGTGAGAACAGAGACACACAGTGACCTGGCCTGCAGATGGGAACCGAGGTTATCAATCCCTTTCTGCTCCTGATTTCTGACTGTGATGTTTCTATACCTGGTAGACTTTAATTTGCTACAGCACGAAAAACGGCTATAGACGATATTTCACTTCCAGGAAGTACAATGCTCCTGGTCTCTACTCGTGAATGCCAGAGCCAAGCAGCACCCTCCACTCTCTGACCTAGGAAGAACTGATTGGCAGATTTCCCTGAAGCTCTCCAGGCCTGTGGCAAATAACTCTTCCTGACAACTGAGCTTTGCACCCAGCTCCCTCAGTCCAAACAGAAGCCATACATTCACTCCCTCTTGTTGTGATAGAAAAACAATCTTTCCTCTGAGTGGAATGATGCTTCTGAAACCATTTAGGTATTCGCGCACACACACGTGCGCGCGCGCGCACACACACCCACACACAAATAGCCTTTTACTGTTGTTTTTTATTGATTCCTGGAATGAGGCTGGGAGAACCCATGCTCCATTTTTACTGTAAACACTATTAATCCAGAGATGAGCTCTTAGTGCACCGGAATGATTGATTTGAATGTAAATGAGTTAATAAGCAGAGTTTCCATCCAGACGTAGATCAACAACCAAATTACCCAGGTTCACTTTAGAACGCCTTAAAACAAAAGCTGGTACTTTCAAAGCACCATATGAAGAAAGAATAAAGGCTCCTTCCACCTCCCTGATTAGACACTAAAAGTGGACATTATTACTGATTTATTCTTCAGGCAGCTCACCCATTCCTTCCCTGAGCTCCAGAACCAGTGTTATTGTAAGTAAAAGACCACCCCCGCCCCGTGAAAAAAATCAGGTCGACTTTTTTCTTTGGTAAAGTAGACAAAAGAGTTATGGGGAGAAAGGAACTGAGAGGCCTGGTTTCCAATCTACACAGTAATTCGACTGAATTTAAGGGGATCTTTTGCATTTTGCATTAGCAGGCAAGTAATTACCTCCAACTAGAATGAAATGAGGGTCAAGAGTGGCTCGGGGTAATCCAGTGAACGCGTGACGTGGTTTATTGAACACGCTAATATAAAGCTGCATTTGGAAGAGTCAGACAAGAAAAATACCTCCAACCCAAATTGGCTTGTGAGCCTTTTCTTCAAGAGTGGTCCAGAGCAGCTGCTGGATGATCAGCATTAAAGTCATAGTTGTTAGTTTTCCCATTTTAAGTAACTCACCTGGGAATTTCAAAAATTGTGGGTATGTGCTTGTGTCTCTAGATGTTCGAGTGATACGCATATACATTTTTCCTATGTGTAACTTATTTCTTTCCAAATGTATTTGCCTACTGCTGAGTAGGTTATCAAACCAGAATATTACAAAATTACAACATATTAGATATCAATTACATTATTTCTATATAGTTAAGTACTAACAAGTCCAATTTTATGAAATATTGAGCTTATGAAACATATTTACCTCACGGGTAGCCCTAGTCTTCGCGGGCAATGGCGCAGGCACAGACGATGATTCACCCATTAGCAGGTTAACGCAGAGAATCAAAATGCAGCCAAGTCTATAATTCATGAATTTTCTTTAAAAATACTTTATCTGTAAGGGTGTTCTGTCTTCATCTATGTCTGTGTACCATGTACTTGCCTTGGCTGGAAGGAGGCATCAGAATCTCTGGAGCTGGCATTACTGATGGTTGTGCCCCACCATATGGGTGCTGGGAACCAAACCCAGGTCCTCTGCAGGAACAACGAGTGCTTTTACCACCAAGCCATCTCTCCAGTCCCAGAATCTGTTTCCATTATAAATTACCAAAAGTTTAGCATGAATGTACTTTATATCTCCAGATTAACAATGTAAACAACACTGGCCTGACAGCAACGACTTGTAGCTTAAAAATTCCTTTATTATATCTGGAAATAAGCAAAAATTAATCTCTCTGAAGTGAAATGTTGAATTTACCAGGTTTTAATTACATCAGGGTTATTAATACATTTCAAAGTATTGGCGGTCAATAGTGTAAAGCCATCAAGAGGGCTTAACTTACCATTAAAGCTTCATTTTCATCTTTAAAACATCTTCCAGTATACACTTAAAGAAAAAAAATTAGAGAAACCCAGGACTTCGGGAAAGTCCAGGCAGAACAGAGAGTAAGGGGACACATGAACTTCCCCACAAGCCCTTCTACCCTGAGCCAGCACAGTTACATTTCCGAACCAGACAGCAGAGAAGACACGGCAGGGGCCGGAGTCTGGCCTCTTTGTCATCCTCAGATGAGGTGGGCTTTGTAGACAAGAATAAAAGGCGAGGGCGGGCAGGCTGTGCTTCATTACAAATAAGCCCCAACGAGCAGAGTTTTCTTTGTGCTCAAAGCCCAGCATGCCTCCGACAGCCCTTTCCCACATCAGCCTATGAGGTTGCTGGAGAAGAGCTGGGCATAAGCACCAGACATGTCATAAGGGACTCACGACACTCACTCTCTCGGTCCCCTGATGGGGGAGCAGCTCAGTCACCTGACCCCAGAGGGACAGCTGGATTTGATAGTTTCCAGGCTCAGCCTGGGAGACTTCCTGACTCCCCAGAGGCTCACTAGCCTCAGCACACAGCTGCCTGCATTCTTCCCTCGGGCCTGCATCGTGGGCCTCAGGCTCTGTCTGCAGCAGCCATGTCTCTCCAGAGAAAAGGGAGATGGAAGGAGAGCACTCACTGTCTTCCCTGTGAAGCCCCAAGCAGGACTACAGATTGGACTTCACCCTACCCTTCATTTGCTTAAGAGCAAAAAGTCAGGGAGAGAAAGACGCCATGAGAGACTACCGAAGTACAAGTCCGCATATGTCATCTCTTGAGGAGAATAAAAGCGAGACTGTATTTCTCACTTCCCTTGCCTTTCCCACGCACATGTGAACACAGTAGATGTCTGGGCCCTCATCACAGCCCTGCCCCTCGTGTCTCAGAGGGTTCCAACTGCTGAACCACTTTGTAGTATACTGTGTTTACTGTGATGTTGTCACCAGCATGAGAGACACCTTCTGGGCTCATCTAACCAGCTGTATGAATGCCTCCTAAGTGCCAGGCCTCATGCCAACTTGTTCCCGAGGCTGTCCTCTCACAGAGCCCGTGTCTAGCCAGGGACCTCTGCATCATGACAGGTACATTGCAGAAACACAGCCATGCTCTTTGCATCCCACGCCCTAAGGTGTGTTGCTGGGTTTGTCCTTAACCACAGGAGAAAAGGGCTGCAGAAGAGGGTGATGTACTGTATGCTGCCTGTTTGGGCTCCCTTCTGTCCTTGCCCCTGCTGTAGTGATGGAGAAGCATTCCGTTGGGATTCTAGAGCATGTGCCACCCAGAGAAAATTCAGCTTCTAGCTCTGTGACCTTGTAGGTGTCCTCTGTCCTCTCTGAGATGAAGTTCTCTCATGTGTAAAATCAAATGTTTAGACTAGACAAGGGCTCTTCCAACTGTGACACTCTGTGATTCTGGGCATCTCCGTCCCTGCCTCTATAATTGAGGCCACTAGTCCCATGACCTGAGGTGTCTTCAGTGAGGCTGAATTGGAGCCCTGTTACCAGGCTGATCAACTGAAGATGCAATCCCTCTCACAGCATCGGTCCCGGGAAAAGCCAGCAGGTGTGCCCTCTGTAGCTCTCTGGCTTTGCATTTTTTTTCCCATAACTTCCAAACAGTCATTGTGATTATAAACTGAAGACCATGACCATTCTCTAGTCAGTATTCAACAGAGCGCAGTGGCCTATGTCTATGCACTCACTAATACATCACCAAGAGGGCCGCAGTCCATGCCAAGAGAGAACCCACAGGCTCAGAGAGAAGGTAGCTCCCTGTCTGTCACTGAGCCCAGCTCTGATGGAGGGGGCTTGACTAAACACAGCACTGTGCAATCAGAGACCACTAGGACTGCAGAGAGGCTCAGCCCTATTCCCAAGTCCACAGCCATCTTGTAGACCTGGACAGTCTGACTAACCCAAGGTCATGCACACAGGGCCAAAGTCATGAGCATGGGCAGAATTGAGGGGAGACCTTGCCCCTTCTGACTCTCACGCCAGCTCCTCCACGAGGCTGCACCAGATAGATACTCGTGGACTTACTGACAGGAATCCAAAACTCTAATCTCAGTACAGTGACGTGCTCGTGAAAAAGCTGATAACTGTCATTGTATACGTGGTGCAGCTATGTTAATCATATGATATCCATATGGCATGCATCTCACACAGACTGTAGTTCATAGACTACATCTATAATTCTTAGTATTTTTCTTAACTTACAGACAAGAAAACAGAGGCCTGGCGAGATGAACTATCATTCTTTAATGAAAGATTATTGGGCTATCCCACAGAGCCCGACCTTTAAAACATTTTACTATGCACAGCAATAAATTAGCAATTGTGACAAAATTTAGAGCTAAATTTCCCCAAAGAAACAATAGTGCCATATGACAGAAGCCACAGATATGTGTGAACGGTATGGTGACAGAGAATCAGGACTGGTGTTAGGAGAGATTTATCTCAGTTCTGGGGGAACTTGGAGAGAAGGCTCTGTTGGGAAGCTATAACACAGGAGGGGAAAGCCAGGTTGCATCTTACAAGAGTAAGCTCAGGACTTAATCACAAGCAGGGGCGAAAAGTCAGAAGGAGCCAGAAGGTCTCAAACCACTCAGGGTTTAAGTCAGCTGAGGGGGGTGATCTGGCCGGAGGAAGAGGCGGGGAAAACAAACATGCAGTATGGGAAAGATGGACGTGATCATGTCATGAAGATCTGCCAAAAAAAAATCTGTTCTGATTGTGTCATATAAAGGGGACCAGGAGATCATCAGCACACTTGCTAGAAGCATCGATCTTTCCCAGGTCGCTGTTAGAGCCAGGGGAAGCCAGGGTACTTCCCTGTACAGGCCGTTGATGTAGGAGGGTCATCTGTCTTATGTGTTACTTTCATTGGTTAATAAAGA
>LOJH01000979.1:23301-53421 GCA_001685095.1 Ellobius talpinus | reverse complement strand
GAAGAAGAAGAAGAAGAAGAAGAAGAAGAAGAAGAAGAAGAAGAAATGAAGGAGCCATTCCTAAATACATCAGGCATATGAATCCTAATTTACAATGTGGAGTTGAGAAGATAAACGTAATGTGGCTGGCACACATAAAAGCATTGACATGGCCAAGGATGAAAGAACTGGCCTAGAATGGCTCTTTGTAAACTGGGTTCTTGGCTAAATGCCTACAAGTTTAAGTTCTCAGGGTTGCAACTGTTTCTTTGCCAATCAGAGTGGTTCAGCACACTTAACCTGGGTAGAAAATGTCCTTTATGCTTCTGAAAATGTTTTGCCTCTCCCTCAAAGGATGCCTATGTGATCAGCCCCCAGGGAAAACTCTGTATGTTGACTGTCTTTCCTGCTACCCAACACTTTCCTCATGTTGCCACAATGAGCTGTGAGGAAAATTGTGTGCTGAGTGACTTCGTTGGTGAGCCCCCTGGAGCTGGAGGCTGGCTCCCCACAAGGCACCCCATGTGCCTTTTCTCTTTTTTGATTTTAATATCCTTTCCCTGTAACAAGCTGTGACCATACATAGTAGAACTATGTACTGTAGTGTGATGTTCTACTCTTTTGGCTTTTTGAGGGTCCCGCCACAAAGCCCCTAAAGAAATCACACTCACAAGCTTATTCTTAGTTATGAATACCTTAGGATGGTTTGTTTCTTGCTTTTCTTATGTTAATCCTACTACCTTTTGACTGGGCTTTTATCTTTCTCTATTTCTGGATACCTTACTTTATTTCTTTCTCCGTGGTTTGCCATGTAGTTGGGTAGCTGGCCCATGGCGTCCTCCTGTCCTTGTTCCGTTGTTGCTCTTCTTCCTTCTCAGTTCTCCTATTTATACTCTTTGCTTGCTAGCCTGCCTATCCTTGTTCCCGCCTGACTATTGGCCATTCGTCTCTTTATTAGGACCATCAGGTGTTTTAGACAGGCACAGTAACACAGCTTCACAGAATTAAACAAATGCAGTGTAAACAAAAGTCTCATACCTGAAAATAATATTCCCCAACAGGGTCCTGAGTTTAGGGCTCTTGAGTGTTGCCTAAGGAATCAAGGAACTCAGTTGCAGGGATGGAGATGTACTCTCAGATGAGAGTAAAATACAGCTCATTTAAGTTTAAGGACACATAAAATCATACTATGAGTTGTTAACTGAGATGTGTATGATGTACAATTATAGAACCCAGAGTGGCACATAGGTAGATCCTGCCAGAGAGGCACACAAGGCTCTATAGGGAGTTTCTAGCCTTTAGGTAATGGAGCAGATGTGCAAGCCATTAAGACTTGAGGCTAGTGATGGTTTCCTGTGCTTTCATAGTGTTCTGCATCTCCTTGTTTCACATGCCCTTATACAGGCAGTGAAAGCAAACAGCAGAGAACGTATGGAAGGTGCATCTGATGTATACATTTCAGTCCTAGGTCATGGCCCATGCCCTCAACTTCATGCAGCCCAGAAGAAGCCCAGAGACCAGAGTCCCAGAAGGTACCATCAATCTCCTGTCCAGTTCTTCCCCAAGCAGGATTGTAACTGTGGGAGAAGGAAGAGACCTGATCTGCATCATAAAGATTTTTCACCCTTCAGTTTCCCTCCATCCATAGACATCTGGTCTACCATGTAGCATTAAAGGCTCTTCCTGGCTCTTGCAGGATCCAGAGGCTTTCCCTGCCTGCTCAAGCTTTGCCTGGCATCTTTACAGGCATTTCTCTAATGGTCTCTGACACTCACATGTGACTTTACCCTCCCTTGCATCTGCTTCTCAGAAGTCACGGGTAGTACAAGTGTGTTTTCAATACTCAGAGAACAAAAATTAATAAAGGATTGAAAATCCCTTTTTTCAATAAATAACTAGGAAAAACATTTTCTTGGGTGAAAACATCAGTTTGTACATAGTAATCTACAAGGAAAAGCAAACTATTCTTTGGTGCCTGTAACTGTCTAGAATAAAATATGTTGGGTGGTCTGGGCACTGTTTGCACTGCTCATAACCTTCTCTATGCTCAACGGCATTTCTTTATTCATGGAGAATCAACAGATGACGAGAAATCTGTCAGTGAGACTATACTATGCTAGAAATAATTAGCATCTTAGTTTCTACCCCATGTGTTGAGTCATGCTGGCTGCTCTAGATCCCTCACACTGGCAGCCCATAGAGCATGAGCTCTGAGTGGCCACCCAGATTCCAGCTGTGCCCACAGAGACATTGTCACTAGGGAGCTAAGTGCATCACTATGGGCATAGTGGTATGCACCAACACCTAGTTTTCAGCATTGACCACAAAGAGCTGTTTTCTAAACTCTAAAGCTGGGGGAACCAAATAAGGGTGCCGGGTCAGTCCAGAGTTCACGACTGCTCTCGGAAGCCACAGGTAGCCCTTGGTGGGGGACTGCCTTCGTATCATTATCCTCTGCCAGTCTGCACCATGTGAATAGCCAACAGCATCAGATGCTCTGCACCATGTGAATAGCCAACAGCATCAGATGCTGGGTCTGCAACCTTCTCCTCTGCCTGCTGCTCAGCATTCTTTAGGGACCAGATCAGTCCTCTTGCCCACCTTCAGCAAGAAGTAATGAAAACCAAAGCTGTTAGTGCTTGGATCTCGAAAGCTCATGCCCTATAGGACTGGCACACTGTTTTCCACAGTGCAAACAATGCAAGATCCTGAGAATAGTGAGGAAGTCTGAGACCCTAACCTGGCCCACTTTTTGCATTCACTCCCTCGGTTCCTACACACAATACAGAAAAGTTCAGCTTGGTCCCTCAGGAGGAATCTGTCGGAGTGAAATATTTTGTGAGTTTGGCAAAGATACGGTCATAACATGTAGGCAGTTGTTGTAGGGAGACCACTTGTTTGTTTCCTGGCCATCCAGCAGCTCAGACCCAAAATAACCACACAGAAACTGTATTATTTAAATCACTGCTTGGCCCATTAGCTCTAGCTTCTTATTGGCTTTTATATCCTAATTTAACCCATTTCTAGTAATCTGTGTATCACTGTGGCTTACCGGGTAAAGTTCCGGGGTCTGGGGGCGGGGCTACATGGCTTCTCTCTGACTCTGCCTCCTCTCTCCTAGCATTCGTTTTAGTTTTACCCGCCTAGCTCTGTTCTACCTTATCAGGCTAAGCCAGTTCCTTTATTAACCAATGGTATTCACAGCATACGGAGGGGAATCCCACAGCAGGCGGTTGCTTATCTGCACCCCTTCCCCCAGTCTTGTGGCCTGCGTTTGTTAAAATATTAGCCTCACAGCTCTCCCCACCATTAATCCTGTGGTTGTAGGTGAATGACCGTGGGCATGCCCGTCTTTGTTTTCCCTCAATCTGTCAAAAAGTCAGATCTCTGATAGGAATGGGGATTAATCCATTTTCACTGTCACACGTGTGGGAATCCTTCCTAACATGTAGCTAAAAGTTTTGCCTCTGCATGAACGTTATCAATCAGAAGTTAATTTTAGAGATGTGTTAAAAGCAGTGGAAGGTTAAGACTGAATAAAAGAATGCATCTGATTGGCATCTCCATGGTGCCTGGCATCGCCCTGGAAGGCAAGCTCAGCTCCTCCTTCATCCGAGCACTTAAAGGTTGGCGTGTCACTCATTCTGAGGGAAGCAACAGGAATCTGACAGCTGGAGCTCCGGGAGAACCGGTGAAGATAACGGTTGTCTCAAATAGTGTTTATATATAGTGTCAGCTCTGTTTCAACAGTCTGGGGCCTCTGGGCCCCTCTTAGAATCTTAGCAACAAGCTATATTTGGAATGCGAAAAGGCTTCCGGGTTTTGCCATGGTCTCTGCGTGTCACCTGCTAGCTAAGCATGGCAGAGTCTTGCAGTGAGTTGCCCATTTGGCACTGACAATCTGGAGGTTTCTGCTCCAAGGAGGGCCTCAAGGACACAGCTTCCAAGACACTCACTCAGGCTCCGGACTGGAGGTGTTTAGAGCCATTGAAGGCCTTAAGCCCCCTACCCCTAAATGTCTGCCATTTTCTTGGACCTGAAATTCAGAGACACCAAGACAGCCTGCCTTCAAGGTCACTCTTTTTAGGCAAGTAGAGGTCAAATCAAACTTAGCTCTTACAGAACACAAGAGACCTGCTGAATCCAGTGAGAGAGGCTTCCTTTACTATTGAGCCTTGCTTAAGAGCTCATAGACTAGCAAGCAAAATTTTTATCTTTGGACATTTTTGCCTTAGTTAGCTTGTTTTCCCCCACTGAAACCTCCAGTCGTGACCTGCTTCTTGGTTAAATTGCATCCCCTCCTGCTTCTTGGCTGAACTATATGCCCTCCTGACTGTGTGCAAGTGTGACCTGATTTGGATAAGTATCTTCATAGAGGTTACCTAGCCATGGTGAGATCAGTAGAATCATAGATGTCCCTAGAAGAGGAGAAGAGACAGCCATGGATAATGGCAGAAGATGACCAATCCAAGGATGACAAAAGCCACAAACTGTAAAAGCCAAGAAAATATTCCCTCTGGGGCTTCTACAAGAGGTGACTCTGAGGACACCTTGGTTAGAAACTTCCAAGACTCCACAACTCCGCTGGAATAAACATCTACGCTTTTAATGAACTCAACCTGCGAAAACTTCCAACAGCACAAAGCTGCTTAGGGCAAGGTTTGAAAAGCAATCATTGTCATTGGTCACAGCCAGCGATTTGGTGGCAAAAGAACAGACTATGACTCTCAGAGTGCAGTGGTCAGATGCCAAAGGCCACCATTTATGGCCTTCTTTTACTTTCTGTGTAGATCACAACCTAACAGCAAAAGTACCTCCTGCTAGGAAGCATGCACAAAAAAGCCACTGCCTGTCAAGAGAGTTCTGAGAACAGGTTTGACAAGGGAGAACAAGTGTCTACAAAGGCCTTGCTCCAGGGAAGAAAGACAGAGAGATAGAAAACCAAAGAAAGATTGGAGATCCTGCGGGGACCACCTCGCCTCCTGGCAACCACTGCTTCTGCTTCTTCGATGCTGTGTCCCTTGGCTAGGAGAGGTGATTGGTCCTCTCACATTCAGGAGGATGGTATAGGAAAGTACAGTTTAATTAGAAAACAGTCTAGCACTGTCACCAGTTCGGACAATACTGCGGGACAGCAAAGGCCCAGGCCTGAAACCCCATCTTCTTGGGGAACTGATTTCTTAATGCCTGTCAGCCTGTGTTGTTATAGAAAGTAGAGATTTCCCCTTCCTGGACTCAACCTGTAAAAATGATCTTCCTGACCACAAAGACAGTGGGACCTGATCACATGACTTGCTTTCACCAATGACCTGTTGTTGAAAGTGATGTGGTCCCTTCCTAGAAGGAAGCTTCAAAGCCAAGCTGGGTTTTTGCGGCTCTTCTTTTCTGATGAGCACTAATCTTAAACTCTCTCTCAGGTCTGTACCGAAAATGCAGCCCTCAAGACCAGCACAGTGTGGGTGTCCCTGCTCAGATCTAGATCTCAGAACACTGAGGTGTTAGTCACCCAGAACAGGTGCAAATCCCCACAGCGGCTACATGGTTACCACCACACTTCCTCGGGATGGCCAGCTACAGCTTGCTGCTCGGTACGGGAAGTGCATCATTTTATACTACCACGCCCAGACACAGCGCTGCAACAGGAGCTAATATCTCCTAGGAGCAAAGCACTCCCTAGGCTTCCCAAATTGCTCTCAGAAGAGGCAATTTAGGCAGGTTAGTTTGTTTTTTTGTTTTGTTTTGTTTTTGCTTTTTCTCAATTTTCATAAAACAAGGATATGGGGGGCTTTTTAATCAACCACATAAGAAAAAAGTCTCTGGTGTGTTAAATATAACATCATGGTCTCCACACATTGCTATTTATGAAAAATGACATTGATGAATGGCTTCTCCCATCTTAGTTGCTAAAAGGTTGGTGTTAGGGATTCACCCATTTTAGGAATCCACGCTGAGCAACAGTGACCTCAGCTCAAACACACAGAGCTTTTGTGTTTGTAAAAGACAGGAAGGCTTCAGCCATGTTTGTGGAAAAATAAATGATAAGCATCTGAGACACTGACTGTGTTTGTGTCCTTGTGATGCGTGCTAAGACGGATTGCTGCATCCCCAATCAATTCCGGGGACGCAGACGATGCCACAGGACACAGTGATTGCATTCCCAGGTTGTTAGTACTGCTCGACTCCTGAAGACAGTTAATAGGAGCATCCGATACAAGACTTACTTATGGTAAAATGCCATTAAGAAACACAAAACAGAGAATGGAACGTGGGCTCTGAGGATGGTGCCACAGTGGTGACTAGCCCGCTATCTTGTGTGAGAAGACACAGCCTCACAACTGGCAAAGTCAACCTGACATTTGGCTATTTAATCTGCTGCTTCCACTTCGTCTTATATCTTATCTCCGAAGTCTCCAAAAAAGGAAACCACTTTCACTCACTTAGCAAAGCACAACACCCGGAGAACCGTGACAACAGGTGCAGCAAACCATTTAGCAAATGCTTTCTGGGCGGTGTCTAGGAAACATCTTCCACCTCTGGTACTACAGGAGGAAGTCAGCCCACAAGGAAACAAAGCAGAAGGTGGCTTCCCCCACCTCTTCCAGGGGCAAATTTCATCTCCTAGGAAGCTTCTGTCCTCCTAAGGACACCCAGCATTAAACTCACCATCTCATTCATTTTAAGCAAAGATCGGGGCATTGAAGACCTTCATAAAGTTTGCAACCTGCTCTGAAACTCTGCACCTATTAAACTGTACCTCCACACTCTCTTCCCCAGCATCTGGTCACTGCTATGCTCCCTTCTGTTTCCAGGATTGTGATTACTGTCAGCCGTAATGTAAGTGTAAGTGAGATGCAGCCGTGTTTGTAAGGCCACATGTGAGTAGTATTACCTGTAAGTGAGATTGAGCCACGCTTGTATCACTTAACACAATGTCTTCAAGGTTAATTCACATCACAGCATAGGTCAGAATTTTCTTCCTTTCTAAGGCATAATGTTTCATAGTTATCTATTCAGCTACCAAAGGACCCTTCCTCCCTTGTTAGCTTTGGTGACAGATAAGGCTAATGAACATCCCTGTACAAATACCTCCTTCAGGCCCAAACTCCAATGCATAAGGCAGTGAATAATAACGTATTAGGAAAGTGCTCACTGAATTAGGCCTGTGGCAATTGGTGGTGGTAAGGAGAGGCATTTAACTAAATAATCCAGGAAGGCAAGCGGTAGTGAGGATGCTGCCTGGAACATGCTCTGAGGTCAAGAAATAGTTGTTAGTCAGCTGCTCTGTGACAGGGCAGAAGAAAATGGAGACACGGGTTGAAGGGAGTCAGGGAAAGCAAATTCTAGATGGGTCAGTGAATCTGGACTTGGTTTATAATGAAGTCACATCTATTTTAGCGGGGAGGTGGCCAGCCCGTACACTCACCATATTCACCATCTAGGACATAGTACTGATGGCAGTAACGCCAGGCCTCTTCAGGCAGTCAGGGGTAACCTAGAATCATTCATGCCTTCACAGCATCAGTCCCAATCTCTATCACTGGTGTCACTCGGAGTTTTGCCCTTCAAGTTTTCCAGAGCATAGTCTACACTCTAAAAAACACACACCCTTCAAACAGGCAGGAGTTCCCAAACCATGGGAGGGGGCTCTCCTAGCATCACGGCTTTCATTCTAACACAGAAGAAGCTGCACCTCCTTAAGCTCAGTGGAGATCCCTTTCCCTGTGAGCGTAAGGACCTGCATTCAACACGCATCCCATGCATTGAATACAGACATCACTGTATGTACTTGTAGTCCCAACATTGAGAGGCCACAGCAGGCAGATCCCTGGAGTCTGTGTCTAGTGATCCTAACTTAAAAGGTAAACCCAGACAAATGAGAGACCCTGTCTCAAAAATAAGGCAGTGTTCTTGAGAAGCAACCCCCAAAGTGGTCTCAACATGAAGTTCACACATACGCGCCTGCATACATGTGTGCTCTCCCCACACCCACATATATAAATAAGTAAATAAAGCAATACCCAACTCCCCTCCAATCCTGTCTACAGTGAAACTATTCAAGCGCAAGAAACACTGTGTAGAACCAGGGATCCAAGACACAGGAGGGAAAAATACTGGGCAGGGGCAAAGGCATAAGTTAAGCATGTTTCAATAAAAACCAACAGATCTAATGTGACATGTCAAAAAGCATGTGTGAGGTCTTACTGGGAAATGACACTCAGTTTCAACTTTAATCAGGACTGGTGGTGCCACAAGCTTCGTGGAGAACACAAACACAGTGGGAAAATAGAAGGGCACAATACAGAAGCGCTACAACAAAGCCACAATGCTCATTCCACATGGCTGCGATCACCAACACAGCTGGCAGCTTTGCAAGGTTGACCCCTAAAGGGAATAGGATCCTGGTCCCCAAGGTATTACTGTATAGGTCACCAGCCCTATACGAGTTAGGGCCCAGTAAGAGTTGGTTATATCTTGGGGCTTCATAGCATCCCTGGGGTCAAGCGCACACTACATTATTCCAAGAGTACAGGTTGCTGTAAAGCAGAATCAACTGTCTGCCTGCTTCCTGTGTTCAGTTTGTGATCTGATTCCTCAGCATGCTGTGATGTGGCCAGGGTCCCTAGTCAGCACACTGTGCTGCTATGAAATTTGAAAGTTCCAGACACCAGAATTGTGAGCCAGAATAAACGTTTTTTAATATAAAATATCTATGCTTGAGTATTTTGTTATATCACCATGTGGACTAAAATACATGGCTTGGGGATCTTTACATGGCTAATGCTCATGCAGGACTTGGTTCCAAGGCCTCTTTCTAACAGAAACTTGTAATTATTTCATCAACATCAACTTCTCCGACATCCCCTGTCCTCTTCTATCCTATGACCCTAGCTTATCCCACGCCATAGAACCAGCCCAGTATTCACGTATTTCTTATATATACTGGAACTGTCAGCTCCTAGAAAGAGCTGTTTGAACCGTGATCTTTATCTGAGGCTTCTTTGATAGTACAGAGAGAACAAAGAGGTCAGTCAGCACCACACTTGCCTGACATAAGAAGGGAATGTCCTACTTGCAAGTGGCAAGGCAACTCAGTTAAGTGCAGATCCAAAAGGAGAAGAGACAGATGGGAAGGCATCCTAGGCAGAACCCAGGGTAGGATGAAATCTGGGTTAAAATGATAAAAATTGCTGCCATCAGCTAAGATGGCAAAGTTGAAGGCCTTCAGTGTTTCCATCCATGGCCTCCACAGCATCTACCAGTTATCAAGAGACCTTAGGATCCAAACAGTGCAGCTCATGTCAGTCCTGTTTCCTTTACACCCGCTGCACTGTCTTTGTCCCCATCATTCTGCCTCAGGCTCCACTGTAGGAGTAGGGAGACAGCTGTTTGTTCTTCCAAAATAATCACACAGAAACTGTATTAATTAAATCATTTCTTGGCCCATTAGCTCTAACTTCTAATTGACTAAGTCTTACATATTAATTTAACCCATCTCCATTAATCTGTGTATCACCATGAGGTCATGGCCTACCAGCAAAGTTTCAGCATGTCTCCAGCAGTGGATCCATGGCATCTCTCTGACTCTGCCTCCTTTCTCCCAGCATGCCATTTAGTACCCCCCCAGCTCTGTTCCCCTACATCTCTGCTGTAGGCCCAAAGCAGTTCCTTTATTAACCAATAAAAGCAACACATAGAAGGACCTCCTATACTACTCCATTGTCCTTCTAAGCCCATTTTTTTTTATCAAGCCACTCCTTGTTCAAAAAGTACTGATAAATTAGCTAGGGACTGGACAAGCACAAATAAGATGGAACATTTTGGGGTGCCAAAGGGTAAGGCAGGTGCTTAGATGGGTGAAGGAGTAGATGGGTGGATGGATGGGGGGTGTGTTGAAAAATGGATTGGTGGGTGGAGAGATTTATTAATGGACAGATGGATGTATGGAGAGGTGAGTGGATGGATGGATGGATGGATGGATGGATGGATGGATGGATGGATGATGGGTAGGTGGATAGATGGATAGGTGGGGGTGGTATAGATGGGTGAGTGATTGGATAGGAGACATATCAGGCTACCCAAACCTCCCTATAAGGGCATTTGACTGGGAAAATGAGCTAAGCATTTTTTGTAAATCGAAGTAGAATGCTTGGTATTTGTTTTATGTACTCCTTAATGTTTTGATTTTCCTTTAAAATGGCTAAAGCAGTCAGGCACAAGCAGTCTGGCTGTTTCACTGACAGCTGTAAGATCCTTTGCCTACATCCACTCCAGCTGCTTGGGAGTAAGCCCACTGCCCACCCCAGACACATAAGAGCCTCAGGCCAGATGGGAACTGCTGCTCTGACCTTTGTGGTCCTGAGTCTGAGGGAACTGAGAGTGAAGGTGCTGCCTCTCCTGCAGGGTCACAAGGAGCTCAAACTTCTGCAACCTCAGGTACCAAAGCGTCCTCCAGCTGCCTCGTGAGACTGCTCTGGCAGGACAGCTTTAGATTACCCTATCTATGGCCACTTTAAGTGACCCCACCAATAGCACCTCTGGTCTCTTTGTAACTGTCCACAGTGTGCAGAGTGCACCCCACCCCAGGACAGCTAGTGAGCATGCATGGCAGACTATATGAGCAGTGCTTCTCATTCTCAGAGCACTCCAGGAAGTCTGAGAGACCACACTCTTATCAATATCTCTGGTGTTGCTGCCTAGGACATAAGAAAGTCTCATCTGAGTGTTTTACTGCCTTCTTGGATCTTTATCAGCAGATCTCTTGCACACACACATGCGCACACATATATATGTGCATGCATGCACATACACACAGACACGTGTGCACACACATATGCACACACATAAACATGTTCATGAATGTGCCAACACAAGACATATGTGTGCACACATACACATATAAGCACACACATACATGTGCATGCAAGTGCAAACACACATGTGCACAGATACATGAACACACAACATGCTCACATATATGTGCATCCACAGACACAGAGACACACGTACACACATGCATGAACATACATGCACAGACACACACACACACATGCAGCACCTGGAAGATAACTGGAGAGGTTCAGAGGCTGTCCCAAAGTATTGACTGTAGCGATGTTCGACTATAAACAACCACAGAGGTGCTGAGAGGGTGAGAGGCTTTGTGGAGCTGAGACGATGGTAGTAGGCAGAGGACTGCAAAGGACTCAGACAGACAAAGTGCAGCAGGCTGTAGGGACCAATACAGTTTCACAGGAGATGCTAACTGTGAGCCAAGAGGACACCCCAAGCTCAGAACTGTGCCTGTGAGGACCCAGCACCCCAACACCCTAATCCTAAAACTATAGCAATAGCCAATATTGCTGGAGACTGCTTGCTCGTTCCTGGATGCCCAGGACCGAAATAACCACACAGAAACTATATCATTTGCAATACCGTTTGGCCAATAGCTTAAGTGTATTTCTAGCTAGCTCTTATATCCTAAACTAACCCATCTCCATTAATCTGTGCTTCACCATGAGGTCGTGGTCTACTGGCAAATTTCAGTGGGCTCCGGTCGAGGTGTCTGTCTCTTGTGGCAGCTATGTGGCTTCTCCCTGACTCCACCTACTCTCTCTCTACATCTTTGTTTGGATTTCCCCACCTGACTTTATCCTGTTAAGCCATTGGCCCAAAGCAGCTTTATTTACTAACCAATAAAAGCAGCACATATACAGAAGGACCTCCCACACCAACTGAATGCTGGACTCCTGCCACTTGAGGCCCAAAGCGTTAACACTGAGACCTGGGATTCCAGCACTCAAGGCTGGCAATTGCTGAAGCGAGAATTCCATGCCAGGTCCTGGCCATTTGTGTTTTCTTCTTCCCACAACCTGCATCTTAGCCGATTCTTTTCTCAAAATTCAAACAAAAGCTGCTGATTCAGAGCATTTCTCCACTCCCATTTCCACCCCAGGCTGGAAATGATCAACCCCTCCCTGTGTCTCTGATCTCCCTCTATGAGCCCTATGATTGCTTCCTCGGTGGTTACTCCCGCACAGAGCACAGACCGATTCTTCATCCCCTCTGCACTAGATTCCAAAGTGCCTCGGGGAAGGGATGGTACAAGTCTATTATTCAGCCCTCAATCAATGCTAATGACTAGCAGGATTAATTGAGAAGGAGTACTTCCCAGGCCTGTGCCGTCCCTTCTGCTTAACCAGGGATTTCAGCCAGAGGCTGCAGGTGGGGCTGGCAGTGAGCATCCTGGGAAGCAGAGCTGTTCATCACCTGTCCTTGAAGCCTCCCACAGTGGGGGTGTTCCCCACCTGCATCTGAAAAGGTCCTGAAGAAAGTCATATCTTCAGGCTCGGAGGAAAGGCAGCTTCTAGGCTACATTGTGTCAGTACTTAAAAGACCTGTCTTCCACCCAGAAGGATCTGAAACAACCATTAATGTAAACAAAGTCACTCGTAAAACAGAAACCAAAACAATTCCTCCTTAAACTGAGCCCTTTGACAGGTAGCACTTCCTATAATCAAAACACCTGTGATAAATTTGTATTCTTGTTTTAAAGTCCAAGCTTCACAATTGTCAAAATTCCCCAGGTATGTTCCTCCATGCCCTGGTAAACTACACGGCTTCCTCCAGGGTGCTGTGACCACCCATCCACGACCCAGATTCTCCATCACCTTCCCTTCACTCTTCCTTGATGCCTGCTGTCCTCTAGATCACAAGGAAGTAAACACTTTGAATCCCACATCTAGGTCAGAGAACTCATTTTTCTGAAGCTGTTCCTAGTATTTGTTCTTTTCATATTGATTTCTTACAATTCCAAGAGAGTCAGAACAGCAGTGCAGAAATAGGTCTAAAAGTCCAAACCCACTCATAACTTTCAGCACCAAATATTTCATTTATGTATCTCTTACATAATGCTGCATGTCTACCTTAGTATTGATTTTCCCACATTCACCTTCAATATTTGATCACAAGGATGAGAACAACCAGAAAAAAAATAGAAACAGCTTGGTTCAAAAGTAATCAGTTTCCTGCTAATGCAATAAAGAGGAGAGAACAAAGAACAGAATTCACTTCTCAGAAGAGAAGCTGACTGTATTTTAGAAATGGCTTTATGAAGAGCTACCTCAAGTCAAAGTGATATAAAAAGCCACGGAGCATCCTTTGCAACACAGGTTTTCCCCTCTGACTCAGGGCCAGGCTGAGAGGACAGCCACATGATAGTTTGATAACACTCTTTAGGCTCCCCACCAGAGAGAAACGAGATACAGAAAGGGTGGCATCTACCTCCAGTCAAGGAATCTCTGCTGATCTGAACGAGGCATTTGTCTCCTGACGTCTTGAACTTCTTCCTACATGAGTCGATCTGTAGTAGTGCCTGCCTATGATTCCAGCCCTAGGAAAACAGAGACAAGCAGATCTCTGTGAGTATGAGGCCAGCCTGGTCTACATAGTGAGCTCTTGACCAGCCAAGGGTACATAGTGAGATTCTATAGTAGAAGAAGGAGGAGGAAGACAAGAAGAAGGAGGAGGAAGAGGAGGAGGGAGGAGGAAGAAGAAAAGTCCTCTGATCACAATGCTGTTTCTCCTTCAGCTGTAAAATCTTGGCCTTCCCAGGTTCATGTATCCATTAGTTTTCAGACATGCTCAGAGAATACCCAGTCAGCAGTGATCCATAAGCTAAAAATATGAAACCCTTTATGTTCCCCTTGCTTGTAGCTTTCACCCCACCCCACCCCACCCCACCCCACAGGTCACTAAGTCCTGTAATTCTCCTGAGAAAGACCTCCTTAATAAGCCCCATTTATTTCATCTAAAGTAGATTATTGAGGCTTTGATTTTCCTACCTAGGACTACAGTGAAGCCTTTACAGAGGGCTGCAAAGGAGAGCAGGCCACAGAGAAGACGGGGCTGGCTTCAGTTCCAGCAACAAGGGGAACCAGAGGAGAATTCGTGCCAAGGATGAATGAGAACAAAAATGACATGAACTGACTTCATGCTCATCCTTCCTGGGATGCTGGTAAAGAGTCCTCAAAATGTGGTTCAGGTAGGGTTTTCTCCATCATTGGCTGTGAGGTTACCCTTCCGGTTTCTTCGTACTTACAAGGAGCCCTTGAGATGTTTCACAAAGATGTTCACTGATGTGCATGAGCTGCAATGTGGCCAGAGAGGATGGGGTGAATGGGCAGGAGGAGTAAGGAAGAAAATTCTGCAGCCACAGAATTTTCTCTGCTCTGCATTGAACTAGGGAGCTAGAAAACCTTAAGGGTTCCAAGTCAGCCTGAGCTGCACAGTGGGAGCCAACCTCCAAATACCAACGGTGGAATAGGCAGCAGAGTAGAATTGTGCTTGCCTACTGTCCTGGTGTCTGTGCTGCCGAGACAATCACCACAATCAGAACAACTTGGAGGGAAGGGTTTGTTTCATCTTACAGGTTAAAGGTCCATAAGCCAGGAAAGAATGGGCGGGAACTTGAGACCAATTCACCAGAGCTGCCTGAGAAAGAACGTGTCTGGGGCAGCACAAGAGAAAGTTGTGATCACACCTCATTTACAATAAAAGTGCAAATCTAGAACCACACAGACGTCTAGCAACATGGGAGTACTTTCTTCCCTCAGTAGACTTTCTAAAAAACAAGAACCATAGGTCTATGAAAACAGTGAGGAAGATTTGCCTCAGTTCATCCATCTGTTTAAAAATTCACCCTAGAAAACTAACCTGTGGTAGGTATGCAGAGGTTAGAAAACCCAAACCATCATGGATTTTCACCATAATGATTCTCTGTGTCTATTAGTGTGTATTGGTCAGGGTTCTCAGAGTAGCAGAACATATATAATGAGTCCACGTATATGTGAATTTGCATTGTTTCTGATAGAAGAATGAAGACCACGTTATGTGGGAGGCAGCAGTTCTGATTCAGATAGTGACAGGTTGGATTATCAAGGACAGCACACTCAATGAAAAACCAGAAAAAAAGCAGCAAATAACTAACAACATAGCAAGATTCCAGAACTCGGTGTGGGTAAGAGGGTACGTGAACAGGTCTCCTGGGCACATTTTCCTGAGAGTCACATGACAAGTCCAGGACAAGCTGAGACTCAATGAAGTTTGTAGGCAGGTGTAGCATGTTCCCAAGGTTAAAGAGATAAGAACCTGGGAGAGAAAGAGAGAAAATGGAAGAACAAGTTTGGGGCTGAGGCTCCCTTGCTAGAACACTTTAAAATCAACTTCGGAAACCTTGTACTTTTTTTTAGGTGTCCTTTCTTTATTCCTTGAAAATACGTGCATGTGTGTGATGTCTTTGATAATACCCATCCCAGGTCCTCCCTTTGTCTCTTGTAGTATTCGCCCATCATGTCCCTCATCCACCTTCACGCTCTCTACTTCTTATGTGATCCATGGAGTCCAGTCTGGGCTGCCTGCTGAAATGTTGATGATACCCTTGGCTTGATCTTGCCTTAAGAGCCTACAACTATGACAAACTACAAGGCATTCAGGAAGGCAAGGAAAAAATAGTCTAAAGACACGAAGTAAGTCTAAAAGCGTCAGACTCTGTACTGTGGAGATTGAAGTGGACAGCTACTGCGTACATACTGATTTGTGTGTGGTGTGGAAGGTAGACGGGGTGAGAAACAGGTGAGCCATGGAGACAGTCTAAGAGCAAATGGAGAGAGCCAACTAGGAAGGGAAATTACTGGAGCAAATTAGCTTGGATGTGTATTTGAAGTTCTCTCCTCAGAATAAAGGAACATGATGTAGCTCAGAAAGTTAGTTTGAAAAAGCAAGAGCATCAATGAGGAAATAAATTATGGGACATTCACCAAGACAGGCCACACTGGGGGACATGAGAAATACATGAACAGTTCTAAGAATGGGAGTTATAGATAGCACACATGGATAGAGTTGACTGGATATGCTTAATGCTTGGGAAGGAAAAGAACCTGCGGTCAGTAGGCCACAGGTCAAAGATCTCCGGAGCTGATAAGGTCGTTCAGCAGTAAATGTGCTGCCACATCTGATGTCTTGAGATCGATCTCAGGAACCTGAATAGTGGGGGGAATGAACTGACTCCCCAAGTTTCCCTCTTGTCTCCACGTGTGTGCTGTGGCATGTATGTGTACCTCGCCGCCCACACAAAATAACTAAATGCATGTGGAAGCAGAGCTACTAAAACATATTTTAATTAAAAGAGTATGAAGATGCAAAGTTAACAATCATGTCACAGTCCAGTCAAAGTCGCAAACAAATGAAATCATGCAACCAAAAAGCAAATTACTTGAAAGGAATGGTAAATTAGTTCAATCCAGAGCTAGGATAATGTGTGTGCAGGGGTCTGCATGCATTTCAGCTCTCAAACACTTTGCAAAGGAAAAGGATGAACAACATTATGCTCACAAATCAGAGGCCTCAGTGAAATGACACTGATGTAAATTTAGTTATCACAGAAGCTTCACGTGAAGACCACAGGAACTCTGCTCTGCGACACACTTTCTCTGTAAAATCGAAACAACTCAATAGTTAAAAGCTTATTTTTTAAATTCTAAACTATAAGCATCTTACAATTTATTTTCTATTATTATTCACTTTCATTATTTAATTTGCAATTAATTGCATTTCTTACACTCTTCCTTTGCTCTGTTTGATACTGGAAGGTAATAAAGAAAAGTAGCACCAGCTGCTCAGGTGAGCACTCTTCCACTGAGACTGTGGCGTAACCTCCTGATGGATGCCGTCACTTCTAGATCATCACTTCTGGGTCAGACGGCCTCTACTCGGTTCTCTCACGGTACCAACGCCTATTTCTGTGTTCAGTGGAGTATCACAGGGCGTGATTCTCAGGATCAAATATCTGATTTTCTCTGAAGAAGTTTTTCAAACTGTATTAATAATGTAAAGAAAAATCGACATGTGGACTTGCCGAGCTTTGACTCCAAATAGCCGTGGACGGGCCAAACCAAACGCTAGTTTTCCGTGTCCACTGAAAACCAAGTTCACCTTCCTTGAAGATCAGCTGCCACTTTGCTAAACACTTCTAGCATTTCACTGAATGTCTATAATGACATGGCATATCCATGGCATTCCATTTGGTATGGCCAAGAATAATGGTAAACTCCTCTGAGAGATTCCATGTTTGGGATGATTCAGAAAATGGCGTCAATGACATGTGTGGTGCTCTGCTGTCAACATGTGGGTCTGGGTCGTGGCGGATGAGCGCAGAGGTCAAAGGTCAGAGGGAAACCTCTGGAGCTGGTTCTGTCTTTCATCGCATAGGTTCTGAGAACTTAGCAGATCAACAGCCTTTGTGGCAGGTGTCTACCTGATGAATCATCTCACCAGCTCCACAGTCAAATGCTGTGCATTTCACATGGTAAACATAAAAACAATGGCCAAGTCACTAACTTTTCTATTTTACTTCTCATTTTTCTGATGCGTGCCATAAGTTTTAATTGCCCAATGCAGCTTATTCTTGGCATAATCTGGTTGATGTTATTAATATTTACATAATGCCTATGGGTGGTTTTTCTATCACTTATCTTATTAAAATGTGAATCTCCTTTTTTCTGTACTTAATAATTGTAATATGCTTTATTTACTGTGAACATTCCAGGTTCAGTAATTCTATCATCTAATTCTGTAGTGGGAACTTTTACTCTTAAAAAAGTCCACTGTTTCCTAGAACTAGTATCTGTGGGTCCTCGTGCACCTCTGAGCACCAGGAGGCAAGTTAAATGTGAGCTTGAAGTATTGCCCTTCCCAGGAGTCACATGAATGATCAAGAGTCTTTCTTGATGGTGGCCATTCCTCTGTAATGCAGACTTTTCCCCGTGGTTGTGATGGCACATGTGTTGGTGTGTCCAACTAACTA
The DNA here is from genome assembly GCA_001685095.1 of Ellobius talpinus. NCBI lineage: Eukaryota > Metazoa > Chordata > Mammalia > Rodentia > Cricetidae > Ellobius > Ellobius talpinus. The sequence continues at coordinate 35,585 of LOJH01000979.1, read as the reverse complement.
ACAGTTTATGTTCTTACCACTAAGGATGTGTTCCCAGTCACAAATACTGCATTAGCCAAAGTGAAATTATAAAACGTGAAAAAAGTTGCAAAATGGCTTGTAGTTGAACTTAAAGCAAAAAAAAGTTGGTTTCTGCACTTTCTTTCTCTAGTTGAAAGAATTTTCCATCAAGTGCATCCACAGAAAACTCAGAGCTATCAGTGCAGACAGGGTGTCCTGGTGAAAACCTGAACTCTGTCCAACAGCCGGGGGAGGCTCCATGTCTCTTGCTCAATTTACCAATTCCATGAATATATTTTCCTCCTCCTAGAACAGGAACAGGAGTCTCGCTCATTGCTTCTGGTCATGAGTTTGGTGAGAATTATTCTCTCCTGTTCTCATTTGTAACAAAACTTCAATCTTCCCGTAGCAACAAGCACAGGGAGATTTTCATCCAGCCTTCTCAATCTGATAAGCATTTTCTTACCTATTTCCATCATTCTTCAATATGTAATTCTGAATAATTTAAAAGCATAATAACCTTCTGCAAGTTATGAGCCAGTCATCCTCAGAAGTCTGCTCAGTTTCTTGGTTTCTAGAAATTTCTAAATGAACTCTTTTGAAGCATTTTCTGTTTTGTTTCTTGGTGTCTTATATTTGCTTCTGCTTTATATTTACTGTTTCTGTAAAATCATGTCTTGAATTATTAAAATGGCATTTTAGTTTGTAATATACAATGGTTCATGCTATTCAGTTAGGTACCTTTCAAAATACATATTTAAATATATTTATGTCAAAACATAAACCTAGTATATGAAGTAAGTATATTTAAATATTAGCAAATGTTAAGACATTTAGAGAGATAGCTCAGTCGGTAATGATGATGATCTACTGAGCCCCAGCCCATGTAAGAGGGGTACACTTCTGTGACCTCAGTGCTGGGGAAACGATGTGGGAATGACCACTCAGACCTGCTAGCCAGATCATCTAGTTGAGTCAGAGAGCTCTATGTTTTGTGAGAGACCCTCTCTTATAAAGTAGGATGGAAAGTGTGTCGCTACTCCTGCTTGGAAACTTGACCACACCTAGAACTAAAATCTTGATATGGAAGTCACACCTGTGAGGGATTTTTGTTTAAATTAAGTAGGGAAATCCATTTCTAATATGGATCTTAGGGGTAAGAGCATGAGGTAGTTTGAATGTACTTGGCCCCCATAAACTCATAGGAAGTGTCACTATTAGGAGGTGTGACCTTATTGGAGGAAGTGTGGTCTTACTGGAAGAGGCTGGATGACACATGCCTTTAATCTAGACCTTGAGGCTGGAGCACACACTGTAAGTGGAGGTTTCTCTCTCATCCGCCAGTTACCAAATAACCACTTTGAGGCTTAATATTAATTACAAACTGTTTAGCCTATTAGCTCAGGTTTATTATTAAATAGGTCTTACAACTTAAATTAACCCATTTTTATTATTCTATATTTTACCATGAGGCTCGTGGCTTGTTACTTCATATCTTGCTTTCCTGGTGACTGGTGGTGTCTCCCTGACTCCACCTTCTTTCTCCCTCTCTCTGCTTGGATTTCCCACCTGGATCTACTCTCCCTGGTTATTGGCCAAATCTGTGTCTGTATTAACCAATGGTAATAAGACATATTCACAGCATACGGAAGGGCATCCTACATCATCTGGGCCACAGCTTCTATTGGAAGTGTCATTGTGGGAGTGAGCTTTGAGGTCTTTTTTTCAAGCTTCCCTTGCTGTGACAGTCAGTTGACTTCCTGCTGTCTCTGAGTCCAGATGTAGGACTCTCAGCTCCAGCATCATATTTGCCTGCATGCTTCCATGCTCCCCATCCTAATATAATGGACTGAACCTCTGAAACTGTAAGTGAGCGCCATTAATTAAATGTTTCCTTTATAAGAATTGTCATGGACACGGTGTCTCTTCACAGCAATAAAGAACCCAAGCTAAGGCAGAAATCATGGCTTTAATGCACATCTTCTGAGCTGGGAGAAGGCTCATCTTTATCAGAATCTCGAGGTAGGAAGACACACCTTCTGCTGGAAACCGACATAAGGACATGGAAGAGGAAACTTTTCTTCTTCACCTTGCTAATAAGTCCATTTCTTCACTGGCATTAGAGCCTACTTTATCAGGATTTTAGTGTATACTGAAGACCAGCTGAGACAGTCAGACTTGTGGACTGAGCAATTCCTGGACACATGGACTTTCTGATCATAGCCAGGCATTGTTAAAAACAACATAAATGCACAAACACCTGCATGCACGAAAGCACAGTCATTCACATACATACATATACAGTACACAAAATAATGGCAATGTTAAGTGCTAAACACATTTTAGGTATGTCTCCTACCCAGCCCCCTGCAAAAGTTAATTTTCTCCTAAGATGGTTTAACTATATTTAAAAAATTAAAGGTCAAACACAAATTGTCATTAGTGTTCTTAAATTTTTAAGACAAGTTATGTAAACAAAGTCGCAACTATATAATTTCTTAAAACTGTAATTTAGTCTTACTAAATTATTTTATATTTTTATATATAATATTATGTTTAATTTAATTAATATTAATTTATATTACTATTAATTTTATAAGTTGTACATTATTTTATATAAAAATATTTATATAATATTTATATATTTATAGTATTAAACTATTTTATATAGAGCTATTCACAATTCTTGGGGGAGGGACTGAAAAGGGATCTTTTCCTATGGTTCTGGCTGGTCTTTGTAGTCCAGACTGGCCTCAAGCTCAGAACTATCCTGCTACCCCAATCTCCTGAGTGTTGGGATCATCAGTGTGTTCAATCATATCCAGCCAATGATCTACAATTCTCATTGAATCCATCTCTCCCACTGTGAAGAGCTGCCCCAACACATTTTTTCTTGCATCTCTCCAAGTCCCACCAACCCCAGATCCCATACTGCAAGGCCCTGGGCATTTCTGACAGAAACAGAGATATGACTCACAATCTCTCCCAAGCCATTGCCTTTGCCTTGAGAACTTCAGGCAAGAACTGCAAGAAGGCTCATCCTGGGTTCAAACAGTGCCATCCATGCAACAGGTTTGTCATTACAAACCACTCTGTGCTTGGGCAAATGGTCACTTTCTGAGTTAGGGGAATACTGATGATTCCCTGGATACACATCTGTCTATGTTTCTTTATCCATGACCCTCTCAGAGAAAGACTAGTGGGGAGCCCTCCTTCCTGATCCAGAGGCAGGCACACCTGTGTACATCCCTATACTCCCATAGATGATGGAGGCACCGCACACAGTAATACTTAGACACAAAGCCAGCTTGATAAGCACAGAGGTTCATTTTTCAGTATGGTAGACCAACAAGCTATTATGTAGTCACATGGTGGAGTACCGCACAGCCATGACAACTGAAAAACCATGACTACATACAATAAGGAAGAGTACATCACACATATGAGTGAACAAAAAACTTCAGATGCAGAAATTAAGTATGCTAATTGATTCCATTATAGAATCCAGCTGTTCTCTTGGAGATGCTGCCTATCAGGCATGATATAAAGAGAAGCTATGAAAGATCATGGGGGAGTCAGGATGCTAATGTCCAATGAGGAAAGGGAGGGGCAGTGCTCAGAGAGAGTGTTGGACATGGTATCTGGCTGCATTTCATAGTTAGTGAGGAGTTTTGTGGTCTTTTGCACTGTACACCTTGTACTTCAAGGGGGAAAATATGTGAAAATAAGTTGAAAGAGAGAGAACAGTGTACGCTGTTGGACAATTCATTGAGCAAATTCTTGATGACGCCGTGCGTTCTGCTTTTCCCAAAGCTATCAAAAGAGAATTCAGCAGCTGAGGCCTTGCTGTGTCCTAAAGCACACATTTGCCTGTCGTTCCATCCTCTCCAAATCTACAACAGTAACACCCCACAGAGCAACAAGCATGAGTCTTGTACACGCGGCGTGAAGCCTACCCTACCAGATGCAGACAGCCAATCAGAATGTTCTTTCCCATTGATGACCCTGAGCAGAATGGCCACGGATGAACCACAGCCATCCCTCTGAATTCTCCAGTAGGTGTTCAGACTGTTTTCCTGCCCTGAGTCAGGAGCAGGAGAGACTAGCCGTCCTGGAGCTGACCTTGGTGCTGAACTCCTAGCTGGAACAGTGGCTTTCAGATCTACCAGTTCTTAACAACTCTCTAAGTTCTTAAAATCTCCTTTGGGGAGATTTCCAAGTATTTAACATTTGGATTTATTATCTTGTCAAGTTGTCATGAGGAAGAAACTTAAAATGAAAGTATAGAAGAGCATTCTTCAGAGTTGCAATGAGACAAAAGAGTTACGCGGAAAATTCTAAATCAAATTTAGAAGACGCTTATTTTTTAATGGGCCTGTTCTTGATACTGGAGAAGGAGGACAACAACACAGTTAACATCAGTGTTTAACTTGTAACATCCCGCATGTATCTCACTCAGGAAACACGGAACAATTGCTTTACTCTTAATTGGAGGCAGAGGATCAGGAGCAGCTGCTGATGGTCACAGATAAGCATCTTAGCAGAATTACCATGATGGGAGGCCCTCGGTCAAACACACAGAAACAAGGCCTTCAAGGTGGTGAGCCTCCTGCTTTGCACTATCAGGCCAGAGACAGAGAACTACCTGTAGGCTCCAGCAGAGAAACATGTTGTTCAGTCTTTCAGCTCAGAAAATTCCAAATTAGTGCAAACTTTAATACAAACAGAGCACACTGGGGTCCTGGTGGTCTGAGTGGCATTATTCATTCCCCTCAGAACTCTCAATATCTTTTCTGGGTTTCTCAGTGTCGTTTTACTGCATTTGAAGAACACTTTCATAGCCCCCTGAGAGTTAATTTAATAACTATACGTCCCCCCGTGGATATTACTGAAAGACTCTGGGGCTTAGCGGATTATGCAGTTCATGCTTTATTTCAAAGGCACGGGCTCAAGATATAAAAAAGGAGGCTTTATTATCTGAAGAATACTTTCTCTGTTTAAATCTCAGTGCATATAATAGGTTATTTTAAAAGAGAAAATTATTATGTTAGGGCATGTCACCATCAATAAAATAATGTATTTAAATGCAATTCAAAGATTAAAAATTCAAGAAAATTAAAAGAACGTTGTAATTTCAATAAGAAAACACACTGTATTTATAGAAAACCCTTTTTAACTAAATGAATATTCACATAACCTTAGGTTTATTTCACTAATGTTCATTAATATCGTGCCAATTCAAAGTGCTGTTCCTGCTCATTTGAACTAGTTAGAGCCACTTCTCAGGGGAGCTCAAAGTAAACACGTTTAATTAAAACTGAAGATCCCATCCCTTGCTGAGACAAATGGGGGATAGGCAGCGTGCCTCGCTGATTCATGGGGCTGCACCTTGGAAGGAGGGACCAGGTGGAGATAGACTGCCAGTGAGGTGAGGGCACGCAGAAGCGAGTGCCAGGGGTCTGTCATAGGACCATTATGTCTGGTACTTACCCATGACAGTCCTGGTCTTCTGTGAGTGAGCATTTGCATGCTATTATTAGGCTTTAAACCATCTCAAAGCTGGCATGTAACGTGAAAACTGAGAAGATGTCCCTAGGCAGAGATCTCCCAGAGTCCTGAGCATCACTCAGTCATGTGTCACACTCTGTAGTTTCCATGGTGAAATCAGCCAAGATTCCGGGAGATTTGATGTCTGATAGATAGGATTCTGTTTCTCACCCATAACCATTGTTTTGCTGGGTCCTCATGGGGTACAAGTGGCAAAGTACCCACTTCTCTGGGGTCTTTATTATCAATACTGACTCCATCCATGAGGCTCCACCCTGTGACTGAATCATTTCCCTAAGATTCCATCACCTAACGTGATCACTTCCAGATCAGGAACTGAGCATATGAATTCTTTGTGGCGCTGGACTAAACATTCAGATATTGTCGGGGAGAAAAAAATGGAAGAGGATGGAAAGAAAAGAAATGGGGAGAAATCAAGATTCCATCCCACCCCTCACCTGTACCATTCCAAAAGTCCGACCCAAAACAAGGTTTTGTCAGCTTCTGCTGTCAATGCAGATGGAGAAATGGTTCATACTGGCCCTTTCAGTTTCCTCAAGTATTTGCCTAAACAACATGTGAAACCATTGTTAGGAGCCAGAAATATTTAGAGTCTCAGAGAACATGCTACCTTTAGTACTTTACAGTATCTATCTAATATTTTAAGTATCTGTTTATTCATTATTTCATATGGACAATGGTGCCTGACTGTGTATATGGGTACTGTGTGTGTGCAGGGGTCTTCAGAAACAGAAGACGGTGTCGGATCCTCTGAAACTGGTGGGTGCTGAGAGCTGAACCTGGGTCCTTCACAAGAGCAGAAAGCACTCTGAACCACACTGAGCCAGCTCTCCAGCCTCCTGTTATCTGTTTTAAACATCATTTTCACGACATACCAAACCAAAGAACACAAAAATCAAGATGCACGATTTGTTCAAAGAAAATTCATACCCTAATACTAGTTTAGGCTCAGGAATCACACAGTCCAGGACACCCCTTATTCAAGACTGGCTACTCAAGAGGAAGCATGTTTAGTGAATGCTGATTTGAAGCAAACAAACACAGGCAACATATCTCTTGATGACTTGTTTTCCAAACCGCATCACCCGCCATTTTCAGAAACACTGGCAGTGACCAGCCACAAACAAGATCCACTCCAGCACAGGATACCAGAATTGTCATTTTCAACATAGACCTGCTCATGACACATGCATCCTTACTGTTCCAGATTCGTGTCTGTTGCTATGATAAAAAAAAAAACCACTCTGGCAAAAATCCACTTAGTGGGAGAGGCCTTATTTCATCTTATACTTCCAAGTCACAGTCCAGAGACACTGAAGGAAGTCAGGGTATGAACTCAAGGCAAGAAACTGAAGCAATAACCGTGAAGGAACAGTGCTTGCTGTCTTGATCACTATCTCAGTCTCAGCACCTTTCTCGTACAGCCTGGACCACTTGCTTAGGAACCGTACCGCCCCCAGTGGGTTGGACCCTCCTGTATCAGTCAACAGTGAAGAAAATCCCTCATAGACTTTCCCACAAGCTAATGTGATCGAGGCAAATCCTCAGCTGAGTCTGTCCTCCCAGATGACCCTGGGCTTTGTGCAGCTGACAGACATTTATAGAACTCTTGGGTTTCCCATGGTCGATGAACTACTTACCTGTAAGGATATAGGTAGGAGGGGCAAGGTCCCCTCCTCTCCTGCTCGGTTGTTACATGAAGAGGAAACTCGGCAAGCAATTTGTTTTTAAATGTATTTGCTCATTCATTTATTATCATCATTGGAGTGGGCTGAGACACGTGCTATGGCATATGTATTATAGTGTTATGGTTTATGATCTAACAAAAAAAAGCTTGCCTGAAGATCAGAATGCAAAGCTAGCCATACTAGTCAGCCCTGAAAAGCTGGCAGTGGTGGCAAACACCTTTAATCCCAGAAGCCGCACTAATTAGCCATAGAGGACAGGTAGTGGTGGTGTAGGCCTTTAATCCCAACCCTAGAGAAGACTATAAGGTGGGATGAGACAGGAACTTGCTTTCTTTTCAGTCTGAAGATTTCATAGAAGTAAGAGCCCTCTGGGAGCTTGGCTTCTTTGCTTCTCTGATCTTTCACTTGAACCCCAATATCTGTCTCTGGGTTTTCATTAGCTGTGCTCCAATGTATGGAGGTCAGAAGATAATTTCCATTGGAATCAGGTTTTTTTCCTTCTACCTTTGTATGGGTTCAGGGTCTGCATTCCTCCCAAATTCCCCCACAAACAGGGCGAAGCGCACATGTTGAAATCAACCTACAAGTCAAGAGCACAAAAGGGGAATTCCTGGATTCACAAGAAGCCCTGGAACAAAGACCAACTTGCTCTAGCCTTAAGCTAAATCTATCTTGACTTTCCAAGCTGGATTTACTGAAACCAGGAAGTCCTGGTGGGTTCTGCACTGACTGGAACTCCACTTCACTGTGGTGCAGAATCAGGAATCACCTAGCCTCCTTCATTAAAGAGAGCTGCCATATGCAGTTATTTGTAACTTTTCTGGAGTACCTTTGGCATTAAGCCATAAGACAATGTCAGAATCTAGTTTATTGGCATCGGAACGCCTGAGTGATAATGAAATCTGGGTGCTTCTGTAGCAACCAGATACACTCCTTCAGAGTCATAAATAAAATTTGTCTTCCTGGACCCATTTGGACTGGGGAAGGGAGATGTATTTCTGATGTGTTAAAACGACCAGGTTCAGAGAGTGAGCTTCAGGTGCAGCCCTTGTTTGTGCTTACAGAGCTGAAATATCCAAACAGATAGATGGATCGTCGAAACACCAGCATCCAGAATGTTTGCAGCTCCCTCAGAAGCAAACCCAATCTCCAGCAATAATGCTGACATGTGCATCCCAGAATTAAATCACAGGAAAGCTTCCAGGCAACCCTTCCAACTGCCACTTGCAAGCAGGAAAGTCTGTCCTCTGAGACTGACTTCAGCTTGGCTTTGTAGCCAGCATGTACTTGAATCTCCTGGTTTTCCCAACTGCATGGGAGGAAGAATTCCTTTAATGAGACTCTTTCCTGGGGTGCTTTGTATTCATTAAGGGTAAGGAGAAATGTATGGGAATAATTATAAATTAGGGATGATGCAGTGTTGGTAATCAAGGAAAGCATGTAGGGGAAAGATGTTACCAGACAATTTTTCTCAAAGTTCGCCGTCTTTTTAGATGAAAGGGATTTTGCATCACAGGTTGAAAGCAAGAATTGAATAGGCTCATTTCAGGCTAACAGGGAAATTGCGCTGTAGAGGGAGGCTGGCTGCTCAACGCAGCTCTCAAACCAATTGTAGCGGAGTAAGGATGGATCATCTGAATAGCGTCTGCCAGGCCGTGCTAGAAAGGAAAATGTTTTGGAAAAGCTTTGAAGAAAAGTAATGCACTTGGGAGGAAAGTAAAAGTTGGAAGACATAAATCATCAAAAGATGTAGACATGAACCTGGGGCTGTGGGCAGAGAACGAGAGAAATATAGAGGGAGGAGAGAAATTGCCAAAAGTGTGACTATATATATTGGAAAATGGAGCAAAGGGGGAAGCAGGTGCGAAGAACCCTCTGACATCGAGTGCATACGGCTACAACAACTCTATGTGTTCCATGGTTTTCTAGTGGTCACTATATGCTGACACGCTTGAGTAAATGTGAAACTCCACATCAGGGTCAAAGTCAAACAGATCAAAGGTCATAGCGCTAATTAGTGAGATAATTACACTTAGTCCTCTCTGGCCTAAGTCAATTAAAGCTGAATCTTTGCCCAAAAGTAACTCTAAGGTCATTAAGACAATTCATAAAAATCTTGCTACAGTTAGCATAGTTTCATAGAGGTGAAATCAGACTTTAGACTCAATCCAGATGTGAATGGAGCAGAGTGACCTGGAAAGATAGAACAGAACCATGGCAACAATGGACTGGATAATGGTGATGATGTCCGCAACAGTGGTGGCAGTATCGTGGGAGGTGATGATCGTCACTGATGGTGATGGCGGTGGCAGTGGTGTGGGTAATAGAGATGGTGGGGATGCTGATGACTGACTCAGGTGGGGATGAAGACAGTAATGGTGGAAATTATAAGGATGGTGGTAAGGATTTGGTAGTGATGCCAATGATGGTGCTGTTAGTGATGACAATGAAGATGATTGTGCCAAAGATGAAACATCCACATCTCTGGGAGTTTACTATGTGCTAGACCAATAACATTTTATTTGAGTAACTTTATTTAATCCAGACACCATAAGGGATTGGAATATAGCTATACTCATGTTGAAGATCAGAACCATCATCTTGTAGCTGAGGAGGAGGTAAGCAAAGAGAAGACCAAAGACTGTTTGATTCTGAGTCATAGAATTTGAAGGCATCCATGAGGAATGGGCAGTCAGTGTCTGGTGGGAGCATGGCCCTGGAAGTCACATAATGAGCCCAGTGCTTCTGCTGTAAGGCCTTTTGCCTGCAGAGAAAGATTGGGACAATGGACTGCTGTCAGCAACTGAGGCTCAGAACAGTGAATGCGCACACTGTTCAACCATGTGAGGCCTTGAGGAGGAGCAAAGGAGACAGCAGGGAGGGTGGTGGAGAAGAGAGAGTGATAACAGGGAGGAGGCACCTCATAGAGGGGGAACCTTGTAGAGGGGGCACCATGAAGAGGGAGGACCTTGTAGAGGGGGCACCTTGTAGAGGAAGGACCTCAGAGGAGCTGTTTGGCTGGAATAGGAAGCGTAGAACCAGAGCACAAAGACCACAGCAATCCTTTCCTCACACCCTCCTCCCAATCTGTCCTCCCTACCTTCTTTCCCTTCACACTTTAGGCATGGAAGCAATTCTCTTGAAAGTCACAATAGTCCCCTACCAACAAGGTACCAATAACAACAGGGTTTCCAGGTGAAATATAGAGGTGATCAATTATTTTTGAATTTCAAATAAACAAGGGGTATTGTTTAGTGTGTCTCATATAATGTCTGAAACTCAAGTTCATCTGAGCATACTGGGTCTTGGTTTCCTATATCTGAAATGTTACCTTAAATAAGATCATTCTTGCCAGGCATTGGTGGCTCATGCCTTTAATACCAGCACTCTGGTGGCAGAGGCAGGGGGATCTCTATGAGTTTGAGTCCAGCCTGATCTACAGAGTGAGTTCCAGGACAGCCAAGGCTACACAGAGAAACCCTGAAAACTGGGGTGGGGGCAATAAAGGTCATTCGTTTCTCTCTCTCTCTCTCTCTTTATTACTGAAAGGAAGCTGTTTTGGTTTGCTTTCTTATCACAGTGATAAACACCACAATCAAAAGCCACTTAGGGAAGGAAAGAGTTTATTTGGCTTATAGGTCACAGTCCTTCATCAAGAGAAGCCAGAGCAGGAATTCAAGGCAGGAAAATGAAGCAAAAAAAAACCACGGAGGAACACTGATTACCATCTTGTTTCCCATGGCTTGCTCAGATTCTTATACAATCCAGGACCACCTGCCCCTGGGAAGTATTGCCAACAGAGAACTGGGCCCACCCACATCAATCATTAAAAAGAAAAATGCTCCAAAATGCTTGCCCCCAGGACAATCTGATGGAGACGGACGGTCCTCAGCTGAGGTCCCTCCTCACAGGTGACTCTAATGGGTATCATGGAGGCGAAAGTAGCCAGCCCATGAGGCAAGAGAAGAAGAAACGTAAGAAGCAGAGTGGGGAGAGGAGCTACGGCATGCCATCCTCTGGGAAGGAAATGGCTGTGGTGCATGTGAACTCATAGTGACTGGTCACCTGAAAACACTCCAGGATGTCAAATGCCCATATTCCTCTTCTATTGGAGGGATTATTAAGAGCTGAAGGCTGCCGTGACAGGGAAAGTCACTCTGCTTTGGTGACGAGACTGTTGGTGGGTTGTTCATGCCCCGGTGGATGGTCCTGCACAGTGTATTAGACCCAGGGGATTGTGAATAGCAATGAAAGAGGACGTGAAGTTGGAAGAGAGATGGGGTGGTGGTGTTACAGGCTGTTGGACGTGAAGTTGGAGGAGAGATGGGGTGGTGGTGTTACAGGGTGTTGGACATGGATAGTGGATGTGATCTATGTACATTGAAGAAAGGTTTTTAACTTTCAAAGAATAAAAAATATGTTTAAAAGGATACGAAAGAGCTAGAACTGTGCAGGAACACAGGAGGAAGAGACAAATCACCACTCCTCCATGGGTCATGTACCAAATACAGTCCACAGGCTCTCAACAGCATCTTCATTCAGGGTGAATGGCAGGTGGGGTGGGGAATCGAGGAGAAGCCAGTGGAGCTGAAGATTCCATCCCCTAGTGAGGTCAAACCGTTCTGCTGCTAAAACACATTGCAGGGCACAGCCGGAGTTGTGAAGTTCAGTGCTTTCAACTACACACAGTACACACTTGGTAAGAATGGATTATGCTGCTGATTTGTGCTGTTGCCATATTTTATTAGTATTTTAGAGCATATCCCATCTACTCATAGTGGAAAGTTGACTGGAAAGTAGCAGCAGGCTGTATGCCAACAACAGCCCTAACTATCATATGCCCATGATATCATTTTATATTATGAAGAGGTCATGTAGGATACCTGACGTAGACCATGTAAAGACACTCTGTGATGTTTTTACCATGATGAAACCACCTAGCAATGCAACTCTGAGACATGTCCACATGGCAGAGATGTTTGAGACTCTCTCTCTCTCTCTCTCTCTCTCTCTCTCTCTCTCTCTCTC
>LOJH01000978.1:79942-95556 GCA_001685095.1 Ellobius talpinus | reverse complement strand
GGATGGATGATGGATGGATGGATGGATGGATGGATGGATGGATGGATGGATGGGCAGGCAAGTAGATGGTGAGTGGGTGGGCTGATGGATGAACGGACAGATTAGCGTATGGATGAATCTACAGACAGACAGATGGGGTGAGGGAAACCCCTGAAGGCAAGTCGTATCATTTGTTTTTGTTTTTGAAACAAGGACTCACTATCTAGCCCCATCTGGCCATGAACTTACTCTGGAACCCAGCCTGTCCTGGACGTCACAATGTTCTTGCCTCTGTCTCCAGAGTGCTGGGATTATATTATATTATTATAGCTGTGTGCTGCCTCATCCAGTTGTTGAAAACAGTTCCTAACGGGGGTGGTAAGTGTCAGGGTCTTTCCTTCCCTTCCCTAGAATGGAAACTTGCTGATATGAGTCAAAGTCCGCTCTCCTCTACTCCAATTGATTAAACTAGAAAGACATTTCTTTCACACAGACATCCTCCTCTGGAAAAGGGGTCAGGTTTTTCTGATGTCGCTTCAAAGTCACACCTTTTACCCTTCCCCCTTCCACTAATGTGGGGTAGCCTGCCTGTTCTAACATGCCACAGTCATGCATGTGAATTCTGGGTTTCAGTCTAAGCCTGTTTCGTTTTCAGAGATGTTGCCTCTCACTTGAGCTTCTCTTGGAGGAAAGGCCTCTTGGCCTCCTACACTTGTCCCCTCTTCCTCCTTAGAGACAAGTGGAGAAGAGGGCTCTGTCTGAGTCCCTCAGACACCCTAGCAAAGTTCTCCTGTTTGGAGGCCTACACATCACAGGAGCTGTAAGCGTCAGGAAGGAACACAAGGAAAAGAGTCTCGATCTCCAGGCCTGTGAAGCCGCTGAGCGGAGCGGAGTCAGAAGGTCTCATTCTTAGTGGAGGATTTCTGCATAGTCACTAGGACGGACCAGCGAAGCAGACATTTATTTCCTCAGAGAAGGTTTCTAGAGTGCCAGAGGAGTTTTCCGAAGACTCATTTCCCCGAAATGGGATGTCAAGAGTATCCCCAAAAAGGACACTCAGGAGTTAATCATCTCCCATCTGCTTGGGTTCTCTGTCTTTGAAATATCCATACTGCAGTGACTGCCCCCAACCCTAGGACTCAGCCTTGGAAACTCTCACAGAAAACCCGGCGAGAGGTTGTGCACCCATCTCCTCATAGGCCACCCCGGGCCCTGTCTCGTCCATTGCAAGAGGTTCATCAGCATTCTTCCAGAGCCAGGACTGAGCTCAGCAGCTGTTAACACCGCAGATTAATAGGGCCAAGGAACCATGGTGCTGCAAGCATGCTACATGTTAATAATAATCAATCGCCGTTTACAGTCTCAACCCTGTCCGCAGGGATGGCCCCAGCTGCAGGATGGATGCAACCAAATTGCCATTAGGGCTTGGGGGAGCCTGGGTGGGTAGGTGGCTAGTGCTGCTGGCTGACCTGAATCTGGTGCAGGCCTCTCTGAGCTATTTCTCTAAAGACCAGGTGTATGGAAACTCCCCAGCAAGGAGTTTGGGTTGCCCACCTTGGCTTCTCTATCCTGGCTACGTAAACCATGTGACATGGCCATATCACCTGCTTGTTAAGTCTTTATCACAGTTGTGAAGGGAAGCATTGACCCAACCCACAGATCTGCCTCCTCTTTGCAGGCAAAGGAAAGGCTTAGAGCCACCCAGTAGAGGCAGCTTTAGGGCTGTCCCTGGCGGGAGCCTGGACTAACCATATGGATAGGGTCTCTGGTCACCCATGTCAATGTATGCATTTCAGATGAGACATTTGCATGTCTTTCCAAAGTGAGTCTTTGGAGGGAGTGTTAACCATGCCACACCTGAACTGCAGACTGCCTACTTATACCCCCCCAGCTGATGCTGTTCCAGCAGCCCCAAAAAACATCCTGGTGAACCCTCCAACCCATTTCACAAAGAAGCTAGCAAGCTGAGGATGAAGAGCCCTAGGAATTCAAGCAGTCCATGCTGGCCTAGGGTGTTCTGTGGAGCTCTGCCCTGAGCCACCTGCTGGTCAGGGTCATACCCCACCCTACCTCAACTCCCCCCCTATCCCTTTGGGATCAAAGATAACCAGATCCATTCAGAAGAGGAGGCATGGTGAACACCCAGATCCTGCCTCCCTCCTCCACTCAGCTCAGTCCAGGGCCAGCATACAGCCCATTGGGGTCCAGGAGCCCAGGGCCAGCAACCTGAATCCAGTCCTTACCGAAGGCCACGGAAGGCTCTGGCCAGCCCCAGCCACCTGGCCCCACTTAAAGCTGATGCATTATTCCAAGCAGGCCGATTATTTGTCCTGCAATGCTCTGGGGACACTGAGCTCTGCGGCAAACCTGCATCTTCCATTTCCTGGTCGCCTCCATCGCCCGGGGCAGGCGCTGAATGGCTGCGATGCCTCTGTAATTTTTATCAAGGCTTGTTCCTGGTAAAAAGCCTCTTTGTTTCAGAGAGATGTGATTTGGCCTTTTTCTTCCTCTCCTTTATTCCTTGGTTAATATACCACTTCCCCGAGCCCCGGGGGCAGCGAGGTAGCCCACGGATCGCTCAAATCTCAGTGTTTTTCTTCTAAATCACAGCAAGCCTCCTTGGCCCTGCTGAGCCCAGTATGAGCTGGCAGGCTGAGAGGGTGCCCTCCTTAACCCTTTGCTTCCTGAATGGTCAATGTGCAGGCACCTCAAATTCCAGGGTAACCTCCCACCTAGACAGTGGGATGGGGGCTTTCTAAACAACTGGAGGGGTACTGGTGTGGGGCTCAGAGGTACAGCACCTGCCTGGCATGGGCAAGGCCCTGAGTTCCACACCCAGCACTGAAGAAACACATTTAATTTAATTGCTGGTAAAACACACATCACATAAAATCTACCATCTCCAGCATCTTTAGCTGACAAGACAGAGGTACCAAGCAGCACATTGTGGAGCACAACGCACACACAGGTCCTTCTCTCGAACCCTTCGCATGTTGGAACTGAAACTCTGTCTCCATTACATATGAACCCCCACATTAAACACGAACCGACCCCCTCCACGCTTTCCTCCTTAGCCACCATTCTACCGTCTGTTTTCATGAATCGGTTTGCTCAAAGAGCCAGATGTGAGTGGACTCACACAGGACCTGACCTTTGGTAGTCTGCTTATCTCACCGAGCACCTTGTCCCCTCCCCCTCCGCTGTGTTGCAGGGTACAGAGAAACTAACTTCCTTTTTAAGTCTGGATGCTGTCCCACTGTATGAGTAGACCATGCACGCCTCGACGGACACATCTGCTTCCACCCTCTGACGAGTGTAAAGAATGCAGCAGTGAACGTAGGTGTGCAAATATCTCCACATCCACGGTGTGTCTTTAGCATTAACAAACTCACTAGGATAAGGGCTCTGACAGGCTACTCCCCCAGAATGAAGCCTGCTTCCTGCCCACAGCTGCCGCTCTCCAGAAGCTAGGAGAGGATACCCGTGATACCCCCACCCCCACCCACACCCACAGACTGAGTTTCCTCTCCTACAGTTAGGTAGGCCCTCCTATTTGTAGGCACGGCCATCTAGGGGTGTGGCCTGGGTGACTGACTTATACAGTGAGCACCCCATTCTGATGCACAGTGTCCCTAGGTCAGGGTGGAGGGCAGGGAGCCCTGGATGACTGACTTACGCAGTGGGCATCCCCTTCTGATGCACAGTGTCCCCAGATCAGCATGGAGGACAGAGAGCCCTAGAGAAACACCAGGAAGCCTAGCTTTGCTTTCTTAGCCGAGTTGCTATTTGGGAATTTTGTGCTTGGAAGATGCCTCATCCTTCATGGCTGCTGGGAAGCTGTACCCTCCTTCAGCTCACCTCGCTCCTCCTGGGTGCTTAGCCAGGCTTGCTTGGGCATTTCAGAGTCTCTTAAAAGAGTCAACTGGAGCCCAGGAGGGACCTGGGCCAATTCAGTCTAAAGGGGGCCTACAGAAGAGAACTCAGGTGTGGTTAGGCCTGGAGCCTGTCTACAGACTCAGAAGCCATGGTGAAACACGCAGAAGATGGACCAAGGCAGGAACGCCACCTTTCCCAGAAGACCACACCTGCCTGCTCTGCGGGGTCCCAGGACAGGCTCTGGGCCACTGGGTGTTGCGCTGTGCTTAGCCAGGGGAGGGTGAACGCACTCCCCTGATGCCTGCTCTCTGCTTTGTTTCTCTCGCCTTCTCTGCCCCTGGCAGGCAGCACGGTGGAGGAGCAAGGGGTTAAATGCTGAGCAATCGCTGTGACAACTGTCACCAAACTATTTATAGACACATTTATCTCTATAGCTCCTACCAGCCAGCCTGTGGCTGCCATTCACAGGCCAGAGTAAGGTTTCAAGTAAACTCATGGACCTCGAGAAAATGAGGGTGAGGTGGCATGCCGGGAGGCATACTGGGACTGGCTTGGCATCACCCCAAGCTGCTCTTGGGGGTACAGTGAAACCAGCAGGTTCTCTTGCTAGGGCAGACAGTGGGAGGATGAGTGGTCTTGCTTGATTGGCTGAGGATGAGAGGTTGACCATGGCTTCGAGCCTCTTTCCTCTGTGGCCTTGGCTGTAGGCAGGGCAAGCCTTAGGTCCCTGTATAGCTGTGAATGCTTACTGAAGTGGAGGTCAGTACCAGGGAGGGCACAGGTCAGCGTGCACACTGGCCTCTGGCCCTAAGACTGGGGACCAGCTGGTGGGGCTTTGTTGTCTGCATTGGGCCTGGGTCCTCAGCCTCCTCCTTTTACTCTACCAGGCTCCACCTCTTCTGGGCACTCCAGCCTCTGGCTCTCTGCCCTGTCCTGGCCTTACACCAAATTAGGGGTAAAGAGCTACAGATGCTGAGCCCCTCTGCCACCAGGAAACTTCGTGGGAGGATAGTGCCACCTTGTGATCTGGCTCCCAGGGACCGGGCAGAGAGTTTGGGGGGGACTGTTTTCCCCCCAGGGGTCACCTGCTTTCTGTTTTCTCTACTCTTCTGCCTAATGCTGCCCAGGGGTTGGGGAGGAGTGGGGTGTCTGCAGGCATGAGGGCATCCTGAGAGCCACCCTCCTCAGGCCAGAACCCCCTCCTTTTGGGAATGGGGGCAGTGTGCTCTGCTCCTCACCCTGAGCTGCTCCACGCCCCCACTCCCTTTCCAGAAGGCTGCAGGTGAGTGGCCATCCTAGTCCTCCTGCCCATCCTGCCCTAATAAAGACGTTTATAGTCTTAACCTTCAAATAAAGTGCTCAGCTCCACCTTGTTCTTCTCCCCTGTTCAGCCACTCTGCAGCTTCATTTAGCAGGCCGGTGGTGAGAGAGGAAAAAAAGAGAAAGAAAAAGAAAGAAAAAATTCATTAATTTTTATTAACAGGGAGAGCCATTTGTTCCCTGTGACAATATTTGACTTGTCGAAATGATTTTCACCTCTGCCACGAGGTGCGCGCTCCCCACATACATCACCCGATTACTCGGAGCGCGCCGGCCGCAGTCATTAGGCAGTGAATTAACGGCAGTCCCTACCACTATTAATCACCCTGACAAAGGCGTTAGCTCGCCGCTGACCCGAGCACGGCCCACGGACACAGCAGCCAGGGAGAAGACGCGAGCTGGGGGAGGTGATGGAGCTGTGACGGGCGCCTGGCCTCTCCCAGGGCGCCCCTAAGGTCTGGACAAGGTAAGCAGGACAGCCCCCTGGCCCTGGTGACAGAGCGATGGGAGCAGCAGGGTGGCAAGGTCCCTGGTGCTTTTTCCATTTTCTTGTGTGCCCTCCCTGCCCAGGTGCTACAGAGACCTCTCCTTATTCCTCACTACCCAGCCTGGGGGCACAGCTAATAGTGTCCCATTTTACAGTTCAGGAAACAGATGCAGAGAGGCCAGGACATCCTGGCCAAGGTTGTGAACTGTCAAGGAATATCACCAGAGTTCTGATCTAGGCCTAATTCTGATCCCACTGCACCCATCCTCCATCTTGGCTCTAACATCTCGCACTTGAAGGGAGGTGTTGGGGAGCTAGAATCTGTTAAGAAACCTGGAGTGTGTCCCTGACTCTGGTGGGCTTCGTAAGAAGGATTGTTGACCCCACACAGTCAATTCTGACAGTTGATGGGGCCCCAAGATCAAGGGTCTAAGGAACTGTTTCTGTGGAGTTTGGTGTCTAAGCCCCAATCTGTGGGATTTGTGGCACAAAAAGAGTTTTCTTTGCATGCATGCTGGACGCCCCCACTGAACAGGTAGGGGTCACAGAGGCTGGGACAGGAAAGTCCCTGAACTAGCCTAAGACACCACCCCCCTCAAGAAGATCCTAATGGCTGCACATCACAGCCATTTCTTGGGCTTTTTTGTCTTGGAAGACCTCATCTCTAGAGGGTCACAGATCCAGGGCTATAACTGGATCCTCTGACTCAAAACATGTGCTCTGGGTGTGGCCAGGTCTCACCTGCAGATGGGAGCCCTAAGAGCGGGACCCACCAGACTCTGGAATTGGCTGGAGACCCCACAGCTGCTCACCCTCAGAAGGGAGGGATGGCACCCTCCTGCTGGGACTTTCCAGGACTCAGTGAGATTTCTCACAGGCAGGTCAGGTGACTGTACCCTCCAGCACCATTGTCCCCTCAATCCTTGACACACTTTCACCATATTTTCCATGTTAATCCGATTAATCAGCTCTACTTTTTTTTAAACCAATTTCTTCGAATTAATCCAGGTGTCAGATTTGTATCTTAGTCTGGGCTGAACCAGAGTTTGACAGAGCTGGGGAGGTGAGAGAGGCGGCTCTTCACACACTATTTTTTTTCTTCTTTCTCTGGACTTCTTATTTTTTATGCCTCAGCAAATTTCCTAATTTTCCTCATTAGCAGCTAATTTACAAGTCTCAACACTCTCCACCTGTCCCTTTCATCACGGACTTCGCAAGATTGGAAATAGCCACTTGCTCACTTGTGTGGATGCTGGTTCCCAGCTTCCAGAAAGCGGCAAAGCCAGGTGGGACCAGAGAGGATTCCAAAGCCCTAGGAGATGGCAAGAGGGGCCCTTTCCTCTGCCTGGGGGAGAGGGAGTTCACACAGACTACACCAGAGTATGAAACGTGATCCCTGTGGCTCTCACCCTGACCACCTCCTCTGCAACCTACCTCTGCACCAGTCCTGTGACCTGAATTCAAGTCTCGCGGGTGGATTTCCAGGGAACTGAGGGCAGTTTTGCACTTTAACACTTGCTGATTTTGAGGATGGACTTGGCTGGGGTGGTCTTTAGAAATTCTCAAATACAAGGGTAACTGTGGTGGGCTTCTGCTTCAGCTGAGGCTTTGACCTTGGAAAAATACTTTTGCAAGCTCACCGTGGGCAATGACATTGGTACAGATTAGCATCCACTGAGCCCTTGCCACTTACAAGGCCCAATCCAAGCTGGCTTGCGGTATCTCCCCAGGAGTCCCTCCAGGTGAGGCAGGCAGAGGGAGAACAGAAGCTGGTTTAAGGCCTGAGCACCCTTACTCCAGGCTCCAGCTGTAGGTGCTCCACCAAGAGTCTTGAGGTCTCTGGGTTGCCTGGTGTCGCCCACGCAGCATGACTACCTTGAGAATGAGTGGTTTCCACCCAGAACCCAAATGCACTGGTGTGAGGATGGCTTCACTTCACAGGGGAGAACCTTGGGCTTGCTCAAAGAGAGAGAAACCATCTCAGGTTTGGTTCTGGTTTCTACCCACCTGTCTCTCCAACCACCAGAATGTGCTGGTGATTACATGGGGACATGAGGTTTGCACCTCGTGGTTTGGGGCACTGAGCCAGCGGGACAGGAAGAGGCGGTGGATCCTGGGTAGTGTCCTATCTCCTTAATTCTTTCTTTTAAAAAATTAACATTTGCTTTAATTACTTTAAAAATAATCACATATCTTTATTTATCCACATATTTAATGTGTGTGTGGAGGAATTGGTTTACTCCTTCTACCATGTGGGTCCTAGAGACTGACCTCAGAAATCAAACTCGGTGGCAAGTCCTTTACCCGCTGAGCCGTCTTGTGGGTCCTCATTCTTTGAGGAGTCTCATCCCCAGATCAGAGGCAGTGGTCAAGAAGGCTCTGTTTAATGGAGCCTAAAGCACCCATGCATAGCAGAAGTGATATTTCCCAACATCTGAGCTCCTCCCTGGCGAATCTGGGGGAGGGGTGTCCATTTTTTTTCTAGAATCTTCTATACAGAGACCCTTGGAGGGCTGCTCCTCAGCCTAACGTACCTGGCCCATTCTGCCTCGGCTAGGACTCCTGGGCACCTGAGATGTGTCTGGGTATCGCTGTCCCTAGCCTAGCAGTAAGGGCCACCACTTCTGAGCAGCACTCGGGGCTGTTTCTCGTTACTGCTTACATCAGTTTGATTTTCTCTGCTACGTGAAAGACGATGGCAAAGTTAGACCTGAAAATCATGAAAACCATGATTCCCCAGCAGTTAGTGAATTTCATCCAGACAGAAAGTGAGGTGATGTTCCCCCGTGCCACTCAAGACCAGGTAGGAGAAACCTGGGGCTTGGAGGTGCTCACCCCTACCCACTTTCCTGCAGTAACTCCTTACTGGGCCTTCACTCAGCTTGTTACTTTGTTAAGCGTTCAGTCCTGTGGTAGTTCACATCAAAGTCTACCCGTCTTAATCATCCCCAGGGGGACTAGACAGGGAGGGTACCCAGAGCCTTTGTTCTTGGCCCAAATGGTCTGTGTCTGGGTCAAGCACATGCCAACTGATGACAGAGAAATGGTGACCATGGTGGGAAAGAACAGAGCTGGGGAGACACCTGGCATTGGCACTCCATGATGCCAGGGTAAGGACTGGCCCACTGCTGATCAGAGTTGGAACCTGTTCCTGCTAATCTCAGCGTACCCTGTAGGAGCTGGGTACCCATCTGAAAGTTGAAGCCCTGGGGCTCAGCAGGCAGGACTCTATAGCCCCCATTTCCACGCAGTCCCCTCCCCTGCTGCAAGCCTTGCCCCATGATCATGACAATACGGTGACCTCATTCCCTCTTGGGTCAGCTCACTTGACCATGCCTCTTGCAAGCCACTCGCCTGCCTCGGGTACTTAGAGAGCAATCTCTCATGAGGCCACGCCACCTTCCAGGCACACATCCACCGCAGCTTGATCTGTGGTCAGCAATGCTTTCAGACTGCCAGGTTGGAGCTCAGCCGAAGGACCCAGGTGCAGCTCCAATCTACAGAGTTCAGCCTTTCTCATGCAGCCAAGCGCTGCCTGTGACCCAGAATGCAAGGAACTCATTCCTGAAAGCCATCAGTCCCCCTCCCATCCCCGGAAGACTGCCATCGATCATGTTTCCAAAAATTAGGAACAAGAAGGCAAAACCTTTTAGTCTACAGAACTTTGTCTTCTCAGATTGCCCGTTACATTGTTTGCCAACCTCAGACAACCTAAAATTATTTTAAATCATTTTTGAATCTTAGAAAGCCACAGAAATAGAATGAGTGTCTTTATCACACATTACACTTTAGCTCTTGGCTGGATGTCTGAGTGGCTCATCAACCACACAGTGGAAGTCCACAGGAGACATGGGACTTGGGGCCTCAGAAGCAGCTGCCGTAGAGGAACAGGAATGGCAGGAGGGTGTCTCAGCCATGGAGGGGCACACTGACTCGGGGGCTTCCTTAAAAACTGAGGAATAAGACATGAGTGGATATTTATGGCCTCTGTGTCCTAGTGTCCCCAAGTTCACATTGGCCTCTCTATCCCCAGCTCAGTCTGTCACCAGGACGCTTGCCCTCACCCGTGTGACTGTGCCATCATAAACAGAGGAATACAGACACAGGCATACACCAAGGAAGTCTCTTATGTGAACACAAAGGAGGTTCAGACCCTTCAGAGCCTCTTGGGAACCCTGCACTTCAGACTCTGGGATTTCCAGAGGATAAATTCCTGCTGTTTGGGGCACCTGGTCTGGGCTCGTGGCTTAGCCAGCCCCAGGAAACCAATACACCTATATTCTCAGTTACCAGGTTTGGGTAGTGGCTTTTAACTAAATGCTGATGTGCCAGCCGCTAGCGGGTTCTGGGGTTTGGTGGGTTATGCAAACCCAACGGGTCTATATGATCCACCTGGAGGTTCCCACACCTCCTTGCAAGATCTCTGGAGATCCCAGGGCCCCAGTAGCATGGCTGAAATGGCCCTTTCACCTTTGAACCTTGCTTTCTGACTGCTAACATTCCTTCTTTACAAAGCAGGGATGGCAGGAATAAAGGAGGAGACGGCGCAGCAGTATTTACCGGAAAGCAAACCTCTGTCTGAGTCAGTGTGGTCACTGCCTTCCACTCCGCTGCCTGGTTGCTGTTGATTCTAAATTACTTGCTTTCTGGAAACTGTCATTTTTCCTAACCAGGTCTTTGCAAAACTGGGGAAGGAGGCATTTAATAAAGGCTGATGCCCGGCCGTGTTGGCAGGCTTATGACCTAGAGCAGCACAGAGAGGCAAAAGGGAGCCGGGCACTGCACAGGCTGCTAAACACGGAGGATCCTGAGGATGTCAGAACCTGTTTACTGCCCTGGAATAACTGATCTTCTGAAAACAGGGTCAGCAGATCCATGAAGACAGAAGGGCTACAGGGGCGGGGGTTTCCTTGTAGTGGAAGGTATAAAGAATGGCAATGGTCACACAACCCGCAGGGCAGATTCTAAGACACCGGAGAGCAAGCACACTGACGGGCAGCCGGAACGACACATAGCATGTCTTGCGTTCTACCAGAATTCAAAACACAAAGCTGTTTCTCGGAATCGGGTTCCCCACATCACAGACAACCTCTCCCATCGGCTTCCAAAGGAACCCTTCATCCTGGCTGGGGCCGGACCTCCTTCCGGCAACAGTCACGCATGTTTTTGATGTCACACCTAGCACAGAGTGACTTTGCACAAGAAATGAAGAAGGCCCAGAGTGGGCTGGATTCCTGGGGCCTCGGGAGCACAGAGAGGAAGGGTAGAGACCCTCCGTGTTCCAGGGCTCACGACAAAGTGCCTCCTGAGCCGGCCGGGCCATGTCACTTGGAACACAAAGGGCACTGCCAAGGAAGTGATTTTTAAACCCAATTGTTCCCATTTCTTTTGTTAAGTGTCTTTAGGGGTGCCTGGAGATCTGCTCGCAGGGAATACAGAGAAAAAAAATATGTGTGAAGGCACACACTGTGGAACTTGTAAACAAGACTGAGATGTAGCCACTCTTGCCTAAATCAAGAACTGCCGCATGCAAATTTTTACATGCTGGGTAGAAATCCCTGCACAAATGTCTGATATTCAAGAAAAACCATCCCAGCTCCCTCCTGGCCTGGGGTTGGCTTGCGGCTGGGGGCCATCTTTGGTGACCAGCTTCTCCTGCAGCCGAGCGGGCAGGGGACACTTAATTGTGGAGCCCGTTTGCTGGCAGGAAGCCCTGCCTCGTCCAGCGGGCAGCCAGCATGATAATGAGACAGTTTCTATGGAAATGAGCTTTATAACTATTCATTTTCTCCCCATTCCAGACCCATCCACAAAGAGGTTTTCCAAAATGACCCCCATTTTCCTACCCCCAACATCTCCTCACACCATTGCCCGACCCGCTAATCAGCTCGAGGAGAAAGGAAAGAGGAAATGCCGCTCTTTGACAAGATGTGGGAAACCACCTCGATTTGTGCTCGGTGTGGCTGTGACCAGAAAACAAAGCACCCTCGCCGGATCCAGGGGCCAAGTTTCAAGTAAACTTTTCCGGACGCACCGAGCAAGTGTGTTTTTGTGTGTATTTTCTGGTAAGATCTGAGCGCTGCTTTGCCACTTCTTAAGAACCTCTGAACGCAGCTCTGTTCTGCCAGAACGTTCTGTGTCGGTCTCCTTTCCTGTTGCAGACCCTCACCTGCCAGCTGCTCTCCTAAACCTTGTGTGTCTCTGAACAGCAGAGGTCCAGGGAGGGGCTCGGTACTCCCAGCCCACCGCTGGACTTCTCAGTGATGGAGAACAGAACAGTGGGGATGGGTTTCACGGACCTGTGTTTTCGCTGTATTTTCCTGAGCCTTTTAAGGTCTCTAGCTGAACAGGAGGCGAGGTGCAGAGATGGGATGGGGGAAGGCACGGGTCCTGCTCAGTCCCTTTTCTGGATTTGATAAAGCAGATAATATTTAGGAGCCTTGGTTGTTCTTCCCAAAAATCCAAGTAGGAAGGGAACTCACCTGCAGAGTGGGAAAAGTAAACAGGTCATTCTGGCTTGGTGTCTCGGGGCAGAGCTTTTTATTTAATGGGATGCTGCTTCAGTTAGATGTGGATCTAGGTCACCTAGAGAGAAATCCGAGATGTAGGGCCTCTCCAGAGTCCTCCCTGGGAAGGAGGGATTGGGGGGCAGCTCTGAAGGCCATAGAGTTACTGTGCACCATAGATTCTGTGCACTGTAGGCACTGCAGGAACGCATGGTGAGTTCATAAATGAGAGTAAGAGAGATAGTGTCAGGGGATATGGCCATGCTGTCAGAACTGATATGCACTGGGTACCAAGGACACTGGAGTGTGGGGATCTGAGGTGGCTACAGTGCCCAAGAAAAGGCTCTGCCATCCACTGGCCATATGTCATCTTTCCATCCTGTTCAAATAACCCATGGTCCCACTGCTGGCATCTGGGTGCCAGTCCCATTTCTTGGGGCTACTGTCTAGCCATGTAGCTGCCTATGGCCAGAACTCCCCGGGCATGCTCCTGATAGTCTCTTGAGTGCCCAGTCTAGCTGGCCGGCCAGAAAATGAAAACGTGACACCTCCAAGTGGTTGTGACAATCTGATAAGCAGCAGAGAATTGTTGGGAAAGTGTATCCGTATAAGATGCGGGATATACTGATGCTCAAGAAGTAGCCACCGTTTGTTTTGACCATATTTGGCCCGTATTCCCACGTATCCTGCATTTCGTCTAACAAGCTGATTTTAGGGGATCACACCTTTCCCTAGCGGCCTCCCCAGGCAGTGCCCCTCTTTGGGGAGAGATATGCTGACTGCAGGTTCCCATGTGAAATCCTGACTCCAGAATCTCAGACTGTGGCTGTCTGAAAAGTTCTGGCATTAGAGACTGGACAGCAGGGACTTACCCAACACATGAGCCTTGGTAAGAAGCAATAAGGACACAGAGGTGTAACACACAGAGGCACCTGAGGACAGTCCTGCGGAGACACGGGGAAAGTTCCATCTGCAAGCCAAGGAGAGAAGCCTGGGGAGGAGCCAGATAAGAGACCTTAGGCTTCTGACCTCCAGAACTACATTTGAGCTGTTTAATGTACTGTGTTCAGATCGCTTCCTTATGGCTTCTGAAAAAGATGCATGGTGTCTTCTTACCTTCCCATAATTGGTCTCCCTGTCTGCCTCCAGGGCCCCAAGTCCATATCCCAGGCAGAGCCTGGTAGCCCTTGTGGCTGCCCCGGTGGGCTAACTTTTTTAAAGAAAAATATTCAACAAACCACCAATTCAGCCCTTTCTTCTTCCTCCACAATGCTGGAGCCTACCTTAGAAGCAGAATATAAAACCACAGCTTTCTTCAGGTCTCGTGAGACCAATTTTAAAATTCAAGGCAGGAAAAATTATGCGTTAAAAATAATAATTAAGAGACTCAAATTTAAATAATCACGGTACATGCTCAATGCAAGGTAGGTTCTAAGGTTTGACTTAGCTGTGACTCCCTCTTTGGGACTATCACCTCCTTGAGGGAATTTGCAGTCCCCCTTCTGCCCTGGGCCTTCTCCTCTGAATAGCGAGGTCCACCCTCAGTCAGTTTACAAGGAGAAGCGGATCAAAGAACTTTCCTCTCAGAGGGATTGAAGAAGTGCCTGGAACTTGGGGGAACCACTGCCAGACAAAACACCACAAACAGAATTAACAAACTACACAAGCTCCATAAAAGAGAAGGAACATGCTGGCTGAATTTGGGACATAACGCGGACCAAAAGATTATGGGCTGTTTATTGAAATTCAGATTTGGCTGGGTGTCCTGCTCTAGTGTCTGCTCAGTCTGCTGAGTGTGACAATTTGGATCTGATTTCAGCCCCGGTACTGTGTCATGTCCTACCCAGCGCAGGGAAGTTTGTTTACAGGGAATACAAATTCATCAAGTATACAACGCTTGATGTCCCAATCAGGGGACTTGTACTGTGTGCTTCCGTAAAGCAGGCGAGCTGAGGTGTGAGCCACTGTGCTGTCTCAGAGGAAATGATCCTCCTGAGTGCATAGGAGACAGGAGACACAGACCAAGAGTGTATCAGAGGTTCTCTCAGACAATGGGATGGAGGACTTTCATTTTCAGAGTATGTGCTGAATTCTCTACAGTCGGAATTCATTACATCTGTGATAGTGTATGTTTTTATCATGTTTAAGTTTCACTTACATCAAAGTAAAGGCAAGAATGGGAACAAAATGACATCTTGAAGCTGGAGCAGACACCCCTACCTCTGGAGCAGTACGAGGGGCTGATGTTATTGACAGGATCAGAGGTGGGTTCTTAGATAACCTAGGAATCCAGGGCAGCGTGGCTGGTTCCAAGCAGCCCAGAGGTTCTGCTCATCTTACATGTGGCTAGGGCCAGCTTGGTGGGCAGTTTACTTAGAACCACCCAGCAATGGCTTCCTGGACATAATGTGTACTGATAGATGACCGGGTCCAGCAGGATTGAGTCTGGGAGTCTTTCAGAAACCGGTTCAGGCCTCACTATCCCAAGGTTCAGAAGAGTCTAGCCCTCCATGTCGTTTATAACCTGCAGCCCTGACTTCCCTATTGTCCGTGGCCTGCTCCCTCTCATCTATGACCCACCTCCTTCCCCACAGCTAGTTCCTGCATCAGCCCATTTGCAGGGAGGAAAGCCAGAACCATGTCCCCGACATCTGGGGGTTAAAGAAGTGCCTAGAGCCTAGCAGAAGGAGTCAGACAAGCACCACAAGCAACAAAATGCAGCAGGGGCCCATAGATACAAAAATATGCAAGCTGAATCTGGGACATACTTGTACCCAAAGATCATGAACTCTTTATTGAAATTCAGGTTTGCCTGGGTGTCCTGCCCTTGTGTCCGCTCAGTTTGACTGCCCACGTGTCCTCTTCTCCTCACTCTGTGAGCAAGGTGGGATGAGGTAAGCAGGTGCAGAAGCCTCTGTGCTGGGAGACAGGGTAGTGATGGCTACCTCTGAGCCTCCTATTGAGTCCCGGCTCTGCCCAGACACACTGATCCCACATAGTGCTGTGTGCAAGTACAGTGATGGCTACCTCTGAGCCTCCTATTGAGTCCCGGCTCTGCCCAGACACACTGATCCCACATAGTGCTGTGTGCAAGTACAGCAGTCAGGCCATAGGTCCCTTTGGCTCCCTGCCCCTGACTTACGGAACGGCCAGTGTTCTGAAGGCATCTGGCAGCTGGCTGAGAGCTGACACTCACCCGAGTCCTGGAAGCCTCGCGGTCAATGAAGAGACCTAGATAAAACTGATCTTTTCTCCCCTCCCAGAGCAGAGACCAAGCCTGATGGCAGTCTCAGGACCCAGGGTCTGACTTTGAGGTCCTATAGTCACCAACGCTGGGAAGAAGCTACACGCTGGGTCCTTCCCTGGAGTCTGAGGGCCTGGGCCTCTTTAAACAGGTCTAAGGAAAAGAACAAGCCCTCAAAGCAGAATTATGTTGAGAGAGAGAG
>LOJH01000978.1:49067-79746 GCA_001685095.1 Ellobius talpinus | reverse complement strand
AGAGAGAGAGAGAGAGAGAGAGAGAGAGAGAGAGAGAGAGAGAGACTCAATGCACAGGCCAGCTTTCACCAGTTAAAATCTTTCCAAACTAGGAAAACATTTTGCCCATCTTTGGGGATGCAGATTTGGGTTTGGACCAAGGCATCTTTTGAATGACAGCCACTGACACGATCTAACCTTGAAAACAGAAGAAACAATCACTCGGGTGGAATCACCTCCCCCCCAAAAAATTGCCTAAAATCAGACTGATAACAAACAAACAAACAAAAAAATTCAAAGGGCCACAGCCAAACCCAGGGCAAGAACCGGCACACTGGGTGCTGCAGCCAGCCCCATCTGTTGCTTGGGGCAGCTGGACTCTCCCTCATTCTATCACAGCTCAAAGTAGGTTATCTAAATAAATGGGAGAAGAAATCAAGGAGATATATTAGCGTGGTGGGGTATTCGTCATCGCCTCTGTCCTTCCTTCCCCAAGAATATCGGTGATGAATTTGCAAATGGCTCCGGATTGTGACAGACCTCTTTTCGCTCTTCATTATTTATCCCTTCCCTGCGCACCTCGATTAGAGGCCACAGTGACAAATGCATGAATAAAAGGCAAAGACAATATTTGAGCAATGTGTTGTAAATCTCCTTCTACGCATTATTAATTTAAAGGAGTCCATTACACCCAACAGCTCTGAAGAGGAAGACGAGGTAATGGGAGAATGGCTTCTGCCCGTGGGGGTCAGCGAAAGAAAAAGCAAGATCAGCCCCTTGGTGGGCGGGGGGGCATGGGTTGTGCTTTTACCAAATCCCAAAGCCTTTCAACCAGCTCACTTTTAGTGAAAGAAAAGAAAACATTTGCTCCCTCAGACGCAATCTCTTTCTGCAAAGTAGAGGATGGGCACCATCTGAAAGGACCTCATTTTCCAGTAACTGCAAGGGCCAGGTTCTCATGGCCCTGGAGATGGGGAGTGGGTGTCCCTCCCTCGCGCCCCCTCCATACAGAAACACCGCTCACGTGAGGAGAAAGAAGAAAGGCAAGCCAGCGGAAGGTGCTGGGCGGGAGAAAGAGTGTTGCAACAATGGAGTGGTCCCTTTCTTCTCCCGAAGAGAATTCACCATGAGTCTGCTTGATGCGAAGACCTGAACAACACAGCTGGCAGCGATAATGCAGGCATCCCTGGGCCCAAAGACCATACTAATCAGGGGCAGCCGCACACACGGCAGCCCCTGCCAAACCCTGCAGCCTGGATTTGCTCTCCCCCTATTTTCTTTCCTTTCAAAATCCTCCAAGAAAGGAGCATGGGCCTCGGATCTCAACACCTGCCTTGGCGGACGAGATGTGTCGGCTGGGATCAAGCCAGTTCTGGGATCTCTCTGGAAAGGCATCTCTTCCAGGGACCTTCCTTAGGAGCTCTGGTGGCGGCAGAGGGGCAGGGGGGTGGCAGTATCTCATAGATTTGGAGAGCCGCAGGACCAGCCAGAAGCCCACCCACCTATAGATTCTGAAACAAGACCATCGGTAGACCTGGGAAGTTGATTGCTGAAAAAGCCCCTCCATCTACCCACATGTACCGAAGACCTAGTTTGGGTGTTTTTACTTGTTTTGCTTATAACCAGAGCTTAGTTTCCTTTTCTTTTGCCCAGACACTTTTCGTCTCTCTGAAGTAGAAAGATTTTTCCCAGCAGTGTCTACAATGCTGTCTCTGAGCTGCTTGCTGGGCTCCCACCCACACTGGTGGCGCTTATTCTGTTAGATCTACAGGCATCCTAACCTGGGCTCTGCTCCTCTTTCTCATCCAGGGTATCAATGCTCACCTGCTAGAAGCTGTGATAAGACCCATTTCGAGGGGCTCAAGAGTACTGGGGATCAGTTGAATCCCGGGGCACACAGGAGTGGAAGGAGTAAGAGTGTCCTTCAAGCGGCCTAAGGGTGGAGCCCAGGGCCGGGAGGCTGCGGGATGCAGAGGGTGGACCGCGGGGTCAGCAGACCCTACACTTCAGCTCATCTTTCTCTCTGAAGTGTAAAGCCATTCTTCTGAAACATGTGAAAGTCTAACAGGAAGTGCAGAGCTCTGTCCCTAAACCCACCCACCCACCAGATTGATGGGTTGGTATGAGCTCCCCCTGCCCGAAGTGTTCATCAGCCCCCACTCCGTGGGAGAGTGCACCAGCCCACAGTGACAGCCCGACAGTCCATTTAGGGACTCAGTGGTGGATTGTCAGGCAGATCCTAATGATTCATCACCGACCCAGCCCGGTGACAGCCCAGCGGCACACACAGGCGAACAGTGGTAAGGCCCAGTGGGATCTGCAACTCTAAAGTCGGAAACTCTCAGACAAAAGGGCTCGGGATGGTGAGGCCGGTGGGAACGGAGAGGAATCCCTAGGCTGGTTTAGCCTAATTGCTTGGGAAGCTGTGGCTTTCTTTGACACGGAGCAAGCGAGGGGAAGACTTCCTGGTAACATGCTAAATCAGAAGTTTCTGATGGCGGATGTCAACGCAGATATGCACATATTAATTTGAATTTTTAAGACAAGTGCTGCATGTTATTAATATAATTGCCAGTTGTGGAAGCGGTGTATTTATTGCGTTTTTCTCCACCACTTTGCGCTCCGTGCTTCTCAATGGTACAAGGGTTGCGTTCAGCTGGTGTTTACTGAGCATCTGACTGTTAATCAGCGTAAATTAAATGTGTACTTGAAACCCTCACTTAAAGCCCAGCTAATTATTTTTTGATCCAAACAGGACTGCCTTTTCCGGAAGGGTGAATCGGGGGCTCTCTAGGGACCAAACGGTAGTGAGAGAAACCACTGCCAGCTTCGGGGATCAGCCTCCAAAATGATGCTCCAGCAACTTTTGTCACTCCGCTTTCCTTTCGGGGAAAGACGAGTTGCTCCAGCCTTGCAGTCGGCCCTCCACAACAGAGCCATTAGGGATATGTGTGTATGGCTTCTCCCCTTGGACAACCAGCTGCTCACTGGTTGTGTGTCAGCTGCATGTCCGATTCAGCTGTACATGGGCCACATTCCCAGTATTTGTAGCTGGATAGAATACGGTTCAAATCACATGACACAGACTCAGCACACAGGCTTGCATGCACTTGCATGCTTGTGCAGATAAAGACAGACCCACACACATGTGCACACACCTAGCTCAGGATTCTAGGCCCATCCTTGACTCTTCCCAGGCTGTGGTCCTCAATCCTCTCAATCCCTCCTGGTCCTACCATCTCAATGCCTCCCCAGCAGTGATCCAGAAACACAGAGAAGTAAAGAGGTGAAGGAGTCCTGCTGCAAGGCAAAGTAGTAAGAGAGGAGCAAGTTCCATCAAGGAGCTGGCTCTGGCCTACTGAGTTCCCTAGATAACTCTCTGACAGAGGCCTTTGAAGGACGGCTTCTGTGGATCTGTTTGCTTCTCCATTTGAAGACCCTTTAGTAAGAGAAGAAAAAAATGAATATCCCAGTACCCTAGCATGGGTGTGCTTTTGAACTAAAGAGTTTCATCGATTGATTGATGATTGATTGACAATGTCTCATAAAGCCCAGGCTGGTCTCAAACTTGCTATGGAGCCAAGGACAACGTTGAACTCCCTATTCTCCTGCCTCTGCCTCCCAAGTGCTGGGATTGCAGGCCTGCACCACCTCACCTAGTTTATGCTAATGCCAGTGATTGGTGCAGGGTGCTGTGCGTTCCGACAAGCCCTCTACCAATGGAGCCACCTCCCTGGAACACTAGAAAGTATTTTAAAGAAAGCTTTCTTCTTTTAATTTTAACTTTCATATTTTAAATTTTATTTCCGCATTTTGTATATGGGTGTTTGTCTGCGTGCATGTCCGTGTCCCACATGTGTGCAGGGCCCACAGAAGTTAGAAGTGGGCATCAGATCCCAAAGGTGGAGCTACTGATGGTTGTGAGCTGCTATGTGGGTGCTGGGAACTTTACCTGGGTCCTTTATAAGAGCAACAAGTGCTCTTAACCTCCCAGTCATCTTTCCAACCTTACTCTTTGGACCGCTAGGAGCTATGTCCAATTCCACAGTCTTCATTCAACAAGAAAGAATCACGCTTTAGAGCATGGTCGCGCTCCTCAAGCCACACCCCAGTG
Organism: Ellobius talpinus; assembly: GCA_001685095.1. Lineage (NCBI taxonomy): Eukaryota > Metazoa > Chordata > Mammalia > Rodentia > Cricetidae > Ellobius > Ellobius talpinus. The sequence goes on along the minus strand of LOJH01000978.1, from coordinate 75,653 downwards.
AATGCATGATCAGATTAGTGGAACTTCTTGCAGATTCTGCAGATGTCTGATCTGTACCCCATCCGGGCTATCTGAGGCTACTGTCTCCTGACAGGGTCACAAAGAGTAAAATTCATGCACGCATCAAGGCTGGACATATCCCCAACTGAGACCTTGGCTTTCTGGGCAGCAGAGTCAAGAAAAACACCTGGGTCCCTAACCTCCTAGAGCTCTGAATACCTACCTTCCAGGAGAATGTGTACCTGGCCCAGGTCCCAGGGTATGCTGGTGAGCTTTATGTCAACTTTGCACAAGCTAGAGTCACTGGAGAAAAGGGAACCTCAATTGAGAAAAATGCTTCAATCAGGCTATAAGCAGGTCGGTAGGGCATTTTCTTAATTTGTGATTGATGTGGGTGGGCCCAGTCCATGGGGAGTGGTGCCATCCCTGGGCTGGTGGTCCTGGGTTCTATAAGAAAGCAGGCTGAGCAAGCCATTGGGAAGCAAGCCAGTAAGCAGCATCCCTCCCTGGCCTCTGCATCTGCTCCTGCCTCCAGGGTCCTACCATGTTTGAGTCCTTATCTTGACTGCCTTTGAAGGTAAACAGTGATGTGGAGATGTAAGCCAAAAACAAACAACAATAGACAAAAAAACAAAAAAAAACCCAAAAACTCCCGAACTTGCTTTTTGGCCACAGTGTTTCACCGAAGCAATAGAAACTCCAGCTAAGACATGGAGGTGACAAGGGCTGTTTCCAAGGGACAGTGAGCAAGCCACTTGTCCTTTCAGCTGTGCCTTCCCCAGTCAACGTTGTCCCGAGCGGGCCAGGGCCTCTCTGTTTTAATCCATGAAGTGGACAAAAGCTAAGTTCGTAAATTTGTGGGTTTTCTCTAGTGCAGCAATGTCCAGCAAAATCTCAGCACAAAACGATGCTCCCTACCGGAGGCTTAGTGTCCACCTGAAGCTCATGCACACCGGCCTAGCCCACTGAGGTGTACCCCAGAGGGCAGTGTGGGATCAGCTGATGAGCGCCCTCCTGTAAGCCAGGCGACTTTCGCAGCCTCCCTGAGTCAAGCTGGGTACTCAGCATCTGCCTGATCGGTTTCAGAGACAACCGATTTACCTGTCTGTCCCCTGCACTCTGCTCTCTCTACCCAGGTTCTGGCTCCGTCCCCATCTGCTCAGAGAATCACTGGATTGTTGAGGAGCAATCCTTTCTGGGAAGTAGACTGAGCTAGCTTTCTTTATTTTCTAAAGAAAGAACTGAGGATCGGGGCTTTCTCCCCTGCCCCCCAAGATCCTCTACGTGCCTGGACCATGGTCAAAGTTGGTAGTGTCTCCATCTTACCTCACTCCATCAGCCCACCCAGCCCCACCACCCCCTGCATCCTTCACACATCCCCACACCTACTCCCTACACACACCCCAGCTTTTCCACCATCCTTAAAAGGAGGAATTCATGGGCTGGAGGACTTGGGTAACCCACAGTGCCAGCAGAGCTCTGATTAAAGTCTTGACCCCTCACCTACCACCTCTCCATGCCTGGTCAGAACTGTGACCTCACAGATGAGAGAAGTATATTAACAATGCCTTGGCCTTCTGAAATGGCTTCCAACACAAATTAGGTCAAGGATGAATCAGGGAACTCTGAAAAGTTCTTAGGGACCCCAGCTTTCTGGGAGACACAGGCGGGAAGTGAAGCTCTCCCGGGCTTCTGTAAGTAGCTGCTGCTGTGACTGAGTCCAGTCCAGTGGGACCCCAGCATCTGCTGTGTGACGAGTCAGGACATGGACCTGGATGGCACAGAGCCAAGGGTCTTCCCTCCCGAAGGTATCACTGTATGTGCCATGTTCTAGTCTGCTTCTCTGATGGTCTGATAAAATGCCTACCAAAAGCAACTTGGAAAAGGGAAGGTTTGTGTGGTTCATACAGGTTGTGGTCCATCATTGAGGGAAATCGAGGTGGGAACTGAATCAGAGACCAAGAAGGAACAGAAATACTGCTTCCTGGCTTGCTTCCTCTGCCTTGTCCAGCTACCTTTCTAATACGTCCTAAGACCACCTGCCGAAGACTGACGATGCTCACAGTGGGCTGGGCTCTCCTGCACTGATCATCAGTCAAGAAAACAACTTACAGACATGGCCACGGGACAATCGGATTAAAGCAATTCTTCAGTTGAGGTTCCCTCTTCCTAGGTGACTCTAGGTTTGTGTCAAGTGCACAAAAACTACTATGACAGCCTATGCACAGGGTGCCAACCACGTGGAGGGGACAGCCTGCAGGAGCTACCAGTCAAGTGAAACTCCTTGGCCCAGGTGGGCCTGCTTGGCTTGAGTCAGGTAAGTCCCCCAGGTGAATCACCAGGCATTCGATTTAACTACCAAGTCCCCTGGTGGCCCAGCTCCAACCAGTGTCTATGAGTGATCTGTGCACCCCCAAATTCAGAGGAATGAAGTAGAGCACTCTCTTTTTTAATTCCCACCCCTTTTAAGGATGGCCTCACCTTGTTATAAGGGCTAGAATCAAAGCAGAATATGAACCACCCTCATGCTTGACCACAGTGGGCAAGGAGAGAGGTCTCCATTTTCACTTCTACAGATGGAGATGGAACACAGGCCTCTTACATGCCACTCACTTGTTACAGAAGCCTACCATTCAGTAGGTGTTTGTTATACACACAAACATGTGAGTTATGATACCCAGTTCCAGGCATGGTAGCATGCATCCGTAACCCTAACATTAGGAAGGCAGAGATTGGCAGATGCCCTGAGCGCCACGGCCAGCCAGGTTAGCCCAAACTGCAAGCTCTGGGTTTAGTGAGAGACCTTGTCTTAAAGTATGAGGTGGCAATGATTGGAGCTGTACCTCATTGGTTAACAGCACTGGCTGCTCTTTCAGAGGACCTAGGTTCAACTCCTGACACCCACGTGACAGCTCACGGCTGCATATAATTCCAACACCAGGCAAGCACATGAAATGTAGACATACATGCAGTCAAAACCACTCATACACTTAAAAATAAATTTAAAATATAAGTGCCTTAGAGAAGGAATTCATTTGATTTTTTAAAGATGGAGAGCAAATTGAAAACTACACCTAACACTGACCTGTGGCCTCCACATGTGTGAGCACATATATGCAACTCACTTTCACACACACACATATAACAAACAAACAAACAAAAGGCCACTGGGTTCTCCAATTGCTCCCCAGGAAGCCGGGGTGTGTTGTTTCTGTCAGAAAGAGATGTAGAGAAGCCCAGGGAAAGAGGACCCAAGAAGCTGTATGGTGCCCTTGTTCTGATGAGCAGCGATACCATACAGGTGTATGTGTATGATCATACATACGTGTATGTATGATCAGGTGTGTTCCGAACCTCTCCTCTCTCTTCTCACAGGAGCCCTCGAGGGCATTCGAAGTCATTGCACCCAGAAAATCCCCCCACTGAGGTGGGGAAAAGGCACATGCCTGCTGGGTCTTTCAAGGCAGACTGTGGCTATGCTTGGAGAAGATGGTGGCACATCCCAAGTTGACGGGGCTTTCCGGACTAATCCGTGGTCACCATGGCAGCTCTCAGAGAGCTTAACTACTGAACGACAAGCAAGTGGGAGAAGGTCTCCGAATTAAACATTGGAAGGAACCCCTCCAAGACACCCCTGTTGTTGAAGCTGCTTGAGACACTGCTTAATCATTTGCTAAACTGGGAAACAATAAAGTGCAGATGTCAAGTCTGGATAAAATGAAGCTCAGAGTTGGGGAAAGGCTATGGAAGAGCCTGACACCATCCATTGGTGCACACAGACGTGTGCTTGCCCTATGTGATCAAGACATCCAGTGCTTCTGAACTGACACACAGAAAGCCGCAGCTACCCCAGACCCATCCCTGCCTCACCTCTGTGATTCGAAGATGGCACACTTGCCATATTTGCCTTTGAGTGGAGCCCTGACACTTTTCTCTGGTCTTTGGGAAGAGTCAGGTGTATGTCTGGCCATAGCAACCACACTGTGGTCAGCTTATTGCCAAACCTCTGGGTGTGGGGTACTGGAGGTTGTAGACTCCTCTGGGGTCAGCTGCCATAGCTAGGTAGAGGCAGAGGTGGAGAGCGAGGTGGTGATGGGGAGGATCCACCCTTCACTGAGCCTGCTCATCAGTTCTTTCTCATACACCTTTCCAAAAGTGCTGTTCTCCCAACAAGACTTGATCCAGAACAACCCTCACATCAAAGCCAAGGTCTCCCCACGATCCCTAGGGCAGGTGCCACAGAAATGAGACACTCTAAGTCCCTCACCCCCAGGATAACTTTAAGGGTGTCAAAAGCCACACCCTAGAGGTGCCCAGCCCCACCTAGCTTCCATCACACATTGTCCTGGCCTGTCCCTAACTAGTGGTTGCCCATCCCCCATCCATCACTCCTTGCCCTCAGTCTTGTCTTTCCTGAACCTTATAGGCACTAAACCTGGTCCACACAGCTCACGGGACAGTGCTGACTGTAGCATATCTGAAGTGGATCTGGAAGATGGAGCTGGTCTTCCTGGTGCCTCTGAGCCCTGCCGGCAACCTCCAGCCTCACTGCTCTTGGCTTGGTGTCAGCTGCCCTGATACAGGACAGCAGGACCAGAGGGGAGCTGATGAGATCAGCCCAGCCAGGACACAGGGAAGTCCACCTGACACCTAAGGACCTGGGTCTGGGAATATGTACAGTGAAGATACAAAATGATCCACTAGGTTGGCCATTTTCTGTCCCTTGACTTCCCGCCACCCTGGGTAACCTCGGACTTGCCTTTGTGCTAACAGAACCTCCCACTGGCATCTACTTCTGGCCTAAGCCTCAGGTCTGTGGTTGCAAACCAAGAAGCTTTGGGGGAGATGACTTGCTTCAGGTTCCACAGAGGTGGATCATGGGACTGGACTGACAGCTTCCAAGCACTCTGAAGTATACTTGAAAGCAATGCTAAATGCAAATTGGAACTAGGATGTCCCTCCCCAGAACCCAAAATCATATTTGGGGGTCTCCTCCTTCACAGGACACTGCCAAACAATGACAGCCTATTCTGAGCCCCAAGGTCCCACTTCTCAAACAGAAGAGGGCAAAACAAGAAAGCAGAACAAGGGCATAGGCACACAGCTTCGAAGCCTGGGTTCCTGGGTTCAAGACCTGCTGTGTACGGCAGGACCCCAGCACAAGGAAACGTCATTAGTGCAACTAAGCCAATGACCTATGCCCCCAGGTCTCCTATGTACTCATAGTCCTGTCTGAGGGTGATTTGCTGGAGAAGTCCAGAGCAGGACCGTTTTCCCATGCTACACACACTGGTACCCAAGGTTTCCTCTTCCTTTCGGGACACCAGCTGGCCAGCACTTATGAAGCATCCTCACATGGCTACTTAAAGTGAACACACACACACACTCTCACACACATATGTGTGTGCCATCCCTGACGACAGACTACAGCGTGGTATCTTCTAATGCACACTGATTTTGTGAATCAATTTCTGTTTGGTGGTGATGTACACAACCGTCTCCCAGATGGCCATCTCTTAGAGTGGGAATATAATAACCATCCATTGGTGAGAGAAAGGTGGGGTGCATAGGAGACAGAACACCCCAAAACACACAGGGAATGAAGCATTTGCAGGTTAGAAACCTGACGCGCCCCAGGGGATACAGAAAGCTGAACCCCGGTCCATCCTTAGGGCAGCTCAGCAGTCTCAAGCACATGTCTATCAAGGTGGTGCTCACACCTTGATGATTTGTGTGACCCGGGGGATGTCTGGGGACCTTGGAAATGGTAGCTGACACCCAGATGACAGAGCTGTTCACGTGCTGGGGCGATAGGGAGCCAGGACTCACTCAGACAAATTAGATAATTAAATGGAACCCAACTAGATAAATTGCACTTTGTAAATGAGATTATCAAGAACCTCGGTGGGCAGCCATGACCTCACTGTCTCCATGGCTGAAGCGGCACTCGACCAGGACCAGTTTTCAACTGGCCAGCTCTGTTGTTGGCCCAGAGGCCTGGGGACTCGCCATGCCATCCTTCTGATAATGGCTAAACGGTGGTCACAGATGAGAGGAAATAAGGACCCCACTCTGCCGAACACACCCTGGATAAAGATGCTTGCCCCCAGGGAAAACAGAGGTCCCATTCTCCCAGAGGACAACTGGGAAATTTCTCTATGGATTCCAGCCCAGGAATATTACACAAAGTCCTGTCCTACCTGACAGGGCCATGGGGGCCAGGCAGGGAGAGACACCCATAACACACAGCATGCCATTCTGCCCTAGACTATTGGAGACCCCCAGCTGGTGGGAATATGGCCACAAGTCATACTTCCAGACCCTGAAGTGGGCACGGTGGCATCTGCCTGCTAAGCCAGAACTCAGGGGGTAAAGGTGAGAGGTTCAAGGACAACATGGAGTACACAGTGAGACTGTCTCAAAAAGAAAACCAAAGCCACCCCTGTCACACATGGTAGAGCCACGTCTGGGCAATGCCTGACCCAACATCTCCTCCATGCAGGGGTGGCCCTTCAGCTCACTGTGCCTACCAGAGCATGCACACTGTTAACTCTGTAGATTCTTCCTGTGTGGCATCCTGGGATTCCAGCTTCCAGCAGGCAGGGAGAGCAGGTGTTCTCACGTCCTGAGCAAACCCCTAAGTAGCCAGTCACAGTATCGGAGAGTTGCCTGCCAGGTGCCTGGGGACCTCAGACAGGGCAATCTAAGCTGATACTGCTGCAGCAAAAGAAGGGACCTCTCTAGTGTTCCTCCCTTGTGTGACTTCTGCTGCTATACATGGTTCTTTACGCATGTGTATATCTTTGTGCATGTGTGTTTATGTGTTTATTACATGTGTATGTACATGTGTTTAGAAGCTAGAAAACAACTTTGAATGTCATTCCTCGAGTTCCATTCTTTTCTTTTTGTCTTTTGTAAAAGATAGGGCATGTCACTATCCCTAATATGCCAATTAAGGTAGGCTGGCTGGCCATGACACTCAGGAATCTTCGTGTCCCACCTCCCCAGCCCCAGGATTACAAACACACACCACCATGGGATCTAGGGACCAAATACAAGTCCTTTACCAACTGCACCATCTTCCCAGCTCTGTACATGGCTTTAGTCTCTCCAGGTGAGATCTTGGTGAGGTGCTGGGGGAGGAACAAGAAGAGAGAGCTTGCCTGGCTTTCCCTGTGCGACCCCCGCCTTCACCCACCATGTGGGCAACAGACAGAACCCTGGGGTTGAGGTGCCATGGGACATCTGGGTCCCAGATTTCTGTTCCTGGGTAGTTCTCGACCATGAGATTGAGGGACAGAAAGTGCTCTTTGTAGGGCGGGCTCCAATCCATCTACGCCTCATCTGAGAGAAGCGAGAACAGAGCGGGCTCCAGCGAGAGTGCTGAGTATCTGTGACATGCAGATGTAGGGAGAGCTGGGGGCATTTACTTTGCTGTCCCCTTACACCTTGAGTGACCTCCCCCTTCCTCATCCTCTCAACCATTTGGCTCAGCCACCATCATACTCTATGGAGTCAGGGTCTGCACCGGCCAAGGGAGCACCTGGGACCTGGACAAGCAGTAGTGATCTTCCTGTCTTGCACAAGCATATCGGATCTGTGAGGAAGAGCTGTTGGCCCTGGGGATGAAGAAACTAGGGAGTATGGGAAAGCATGTCAGAGAGCTGCTTTTCCAACTCCAGGTTTGACTAAGGTCATACCACATGTGGCTGGTACCCGTTTCCCTTGGAAACTCAGGCCACCCACCTTCCCAGAGCTGTTGGGTCCTTGGGAGCTTCCCAAGGTCCTGGGCAGGATGTTCACAGTATCCCTCTTATGGGCAGTGTTTCTGGGGCTCCCTCTCATTGCACCAGAGCCTAGAAGGCAGAGGTGATTTCTTCTTCCTAGGTTGTAGCCACAGAAGCCAGCAGAACCATGTGAGGGTCCCAGACAGTAAAGAGAAGGAAGAAGTAAAATGGGGCCCCTGTGGACAGGTCAGGTGGGCAGGGGAAAGTCCAGCGTGGGTGAGTTTGTATCATCAAACAGTCAAACACAGCCCAGGGGACCCAGTCTCTCTCCATTTTTAAAATTTTTTATTATTTATTTATTTTTGCTACTTGAAGACACTGGAGAGAAGCTCCAAAGATATACGATCAAGCAGTCTCCCTGGCTCCCTCCTTAGGCCAGATCTCAGATCCCTCTGCACTGGCAGCCCAGATGCCCTCAGTGGCCGATAGTTGGGCACAGACATGGGTTCAGCCATTTTTATGAACTGGAAAACTCAAGTGGGGGGAAAAAGAAACAGATTTGAGCTTAGCTACTCTTTTCTCTAGTAAGGAGAAAATGAGAGCGTTGAAGAGCCAGCCATGTAAGTAAGCCATGCAGAGGCTGTAGCCTGACATCCAGGATATGATACTCCTTGGGGCCCCACCTACTATGGGGGCCCAGTGCCCTGAGTCCTGGTTCTCTGACAGAGAGGTGAGGGGCTCCTCTGTCTCAATCCACAGTCTTGTCTGTGCTGCCCATACTTGCCTATGTGGGGCCCGGACACCAACCAGGGAAGTCTTGACCAAGCGGCTGATGTGCCCAGAACCTAAACACCCAGGTTCCTTCATAGCAACACCAACCCTTCCTTAAGGGTTATAAACCGTGGTGCCACTGCCTGTGGCTGCTGATCCACCACCTCACGCTCCCTTCTTATTTTTATTTAAGATGACAGGCCACCAGAAAGACAGACTTCAAGCTTCCGTACGCATGCAGGAACCCACCAGCCCCCGTGCGATCTAATGAGAAACAGCCTATATCCAAGAAAACATTTAGGATTCCTTAACAGAAAAGCTGCTGCCGAGAGACTTTCATCCTGCCTCGGGGTGCTGTGCTTGGGGAGGGCAAGATGGCAGGCGGCTATTCAAGCCACCCCTGTGCCCTGAGCTAACCCTCTCTCTTCAGCACATAATACAATATGCAGGGCCCAGCCAAGCCGTTAAAGCAATTTCCTCTGCTCAGAACCCTTTGCCCCTTCTGACAGTGTTTGCTCCCAGCTGCATGGGTGGCAGGTAATTATATGAATTTCCTGGGCTTCCTGATTGGTAAGGTATATACTCAGGTAAATACCCATTCTCTCAGGATCAGGGGACACGGGAATCCAGATGTTGTTGGGCCATGTGTGTCCACACCATACTGCAATCTAGGAAGAGACAGATTGACTAAGGCCATTCATCCTGATGCCCCCAGACCTCCTCGGGACCTTGTATGTTATTCAATTTGGGCACCGGCCTTGACTACCTGCCTTGGATGATCTGTGTGCCCTGATTCTCCTGTCTTCCCTCTGTGAGCATCATCCTGAAACAGCTTTGCTAGAGAGAAAGAGGCTTCTATGGGACAGTGTGAAATAGAACAGGAGGCTTAGGTCAGGTCTCACTTCAACAGACCAAGGGAGACCAGTGCTCACCCCAACTCCTGGGACTTGGCTCCCCAAATCCAGCAGGATGCTCATTGTTAGCACGACCAGATGTTTCCACTCGCTTTTGCAAATCTGCTCCAGGCCTAATACGTCGCTGTTTGTTCTAGAAATCAAAAGGTCTTGCCTGCCTGAGAAAGAAGCTTGACCGCCACCCGCCCTGAGCCCCTCCCCACCTTCCTGGAGGCCTAGACCCATGTGCGCCCCCAGACAGGAGGAGGGGTGGACGCCAAGGTGGCTTTCGTTTTCTCGGCAACTCAGTTTTGCAAGAGCGGAAGGCAGATCCCACAGGCTGGGGGCTCCCACAGGCTGGGGGCTCCCACAGGAGGTCTAACCTTGTCTTGAACCACTCTGTGTCCCCAGTGCTGGGTGCCCCTGGGTGGGGACAGGCAGTACAACGTTCAGTTTTAAAGAAAATGCCAAGCATAGTGTGTATTTACTTTTTTGGTGGGTTTGAGGGCCACTGGCTCCTGAGGGCCCCAGGGATTAAAACAAGATAGCATTGCTTCTGCGCAGGACAGTTTGAGTCAGGACAGGTCCTTCTCTTGGCATCCATACGAGCAGCAGTGGAAGGACTGTGGCTCTCCCCAAGCTAAGAGGGTGGGATTGCTCTGGTGTATCGGGAAAGTTCTGAGCTTGTCTCAAATTCTCTGTCCTGCTATTTCTCTTTACTCTCCTCTCTCAAAAAGCCAGTCTTGGCAAAGCACAAGGGAATAAGGCCATTCATTGTCACAAAATTTATCATCTCCTTAACAGGGCCTCTGTGGCCACAGAGTTATTTACATCTCGTCGGGATGGACAAACACAGCAACTCCTGGCTCCCAACTCCACAGCCCAGCGGCCGAGGAGGGTCTAGGCTGAGGCCAGGCCGCCTTTGATATCTCACTGATAACGTATTGTACAATTAGATCAATTTGACAATTCCCATTATGGCTGATAAAATATTTATTGAGCCTTGGAGATGATGTCTGATCTCTGTGCCATTTGTTCTGCTAATGGGGGGAGGCTGGCGAGGCTGCAGACAGCGCTCCAAGCCGGCTCCTCATACCCTCCTCCCCATTAGGTTTGCAAATTGCCAGCACCAGTCATAAATTACCGTCCAGCCCAGGGAGATTGATGCCGAGCTGACAGGGCAGGTGGGTGACTTGTGATGACATTGTTTCATGGAAGCATTAATCACGGAGGAAAGAGAAAATACCCTCAAATTGGCCCATAAGTCTAAATATTAAGGAATGAGAAGCAGGCAGCCAGAGGATGGCTTTAGCAAGAGCTGGGAATTGGGAAATGAAAAACATTTTCTATTATTTAACAAATCATCTCAATAATTTCCAGTGTTTTTCCTCGGCTGGCCCAATCTGGCTACACACTGGCTGTTGAAGATATGTAATAAACCTTGCCAGTAGATGCCTCTGAGGCTGTCCTGTCCCTAGGCTGCAGGACGCTGTACTGGGGTAAAGGGAGCGATGCTGGGAAAATAGCACAGCCGTGTTCCCACTCAGCTGCCTGAGTAGCCAGGACCATCTGAAGACAGGCCAGATTTTCTTTGGCAGGGATGGATGTCTTTTGGTATTGCTGAGGGAGACGGAGCCCATCAGCCCATTGGATGCAGGCTCCAGAACCCAGATGAGAACCAGGCACGCCATGAGATCGGTGAAGGATTCATGTCCACGTCTCACCCTTCACACCTGGGTTGAAGGAGCGACACACATGCCCACACTTACTGTGGGGCGTTTACGCTGTCTCCTTCTTTACAGTCCTGTGCTGGGCTCTGCGGGTAAAATATCAGAGTGAAAGATAAATGGCCCTTAATGAATTGCCTCTGAGTTAGGGTACTGACGCGGTTTTAATGGCAAATGAAAAATAAACATGTCAATAAGAGAGCGCGAAGTGCGGCGTAGGGTCCAGTCCTCAGCAGAGACCAGCGGAGGGGTGGGGGTCCAGAGAGACCAGGGCTGGGATCCCAGCCCCTCTCCCTTCCCTGAGGCCTCTGGGTTCATCCTGAATTTGGGGCCCCATGTGAGACCCCAGTAGCCACATCTTGGCTCTGAAGGTTGCAGTGCAGAGCAATTAAATTAAATTGATGCTGTCCCTGTTTTGAGGCCACCCTTGATTTAAGGCCAGAAAAGGAAGCAATTAAATTTAATAAAAACCAGGTCCCTGAACAAGGATATATAGCAAGTATGGCCATCCGGAGACTGCACCCGCCAGGGAGAGGCCACTATGGGTGCTCCGAGCCCATAGAGGGTTTGAAATAATAATAATAATTCCCTCTTGGGGTCTTTGAGTCCCTAACTCGCTGATTTAAAATGCCCATCTCGTTGACAATTTTGTTTAAGCCAGACTCCAACAGACCATTCTTGGAGGGAGATTTGTAGCTGGCCAGTGACAGCAACTCAGAGGTGACCTGTTTGACCAACAGCCATGATTAAAAGTGGTCTGTCAAGGCTCAAGGTCAGGGAGCACAATCCTCAGGCCAGAGGAGGGTCAGCTTTGAGACAGGAAACCAAAGAGTCTGTGTCCTCCTCCATTTACCCCTGCCTAGACAGACCACACTCAACCAGGAACTTTTCCCAGGGGAGGGAGCAGCTCCTAGGAGTAGGTTAAGGCACACTCAATTCTGAGGGATTGTACGATAGTCTGAACAGAGGGAAGGACTAATCCCCAGTCTAAGTGCCTGGGCCACGACAGTCGCCAGTAACAATGCAGTGTTATCCCCCACAGCACCAATAGCTGCAGTGAGATTGCCCCACTGACTGTCTCCACAGTCACTGCTTACCAAACCCCAGAGGGATGCAGGGTAGAGGGGTCTGCAGCCCCAACCAGTTCCACTCCTGCTGGCTGCTCCGTCCAGCTGGATCTGCCGGCTAGGGGATCAGCGCCCACAAAAAGTCAGAGGCCGCCATCAATCTGCTGCCCGCTTTGGGCAAAGGGGCACGTGGTTCATTATTTAAACATGGGTCTCTGCACCCCAGGGTCATGGAAAGCAGCCTGTAGCCCTGCTCCTTGCACGGATCTTCATGCAAACCGTGGGTCTCCTGGGAGAGGTGGGTTCTGGAAGAGGCCAGAATTACTAAGCACCACATTTCTGACTGGCTTGGCTCCCGGGCAGGAGAACACTCCATAAAAGAGCGGTGGCCACCAGGCTGAGGCATCTGTCCCATTACCATGCAGCCCACCATGCCCAGCCTCCCCTCGTAACAAAACCAACAAGCTGCAAAGTTGGTTGTGCATCAGGTAATCTACGGGGACAAATCAGGCTGGAGTCTCTAAACTCCAGGCTCCAAAGCCCCCTCCAACAGCTGCCCCGTTTTCTGATCCCAAAGCACAAAGCTGAATGCCCACAATGCAGGAAAACTGGCTGAGGGAGAAGTGAGAGTAGCCGAAGGGAGAGACCCTCACCTTTCATCCTCCTCACGGAAGCACCCAGAAACAGCGACGAGGTCAATGAATTACAAATCTGCCAACCAACCTGTGGCAGGCATGCCCTGCTCAACCTTCAAAACCTTCTGACACAAAACAAACCAAGAGACTGACTGCCCAGGAAGTCACCCAAGCACAGCCAAAATGCCTGGTCCTTGCTACCCATAGGGCCAGGGCAAGAAGGCCTTCGGGAATTATCTAGAACTTTCTAGGTTTGTGTTCTGTGGTTTGCCAGCCCCCCCTCCTCATGTCTCTTTTATAGATGTGAGAGTGGGGTTTTCACACTATGCTGGGAGGTAAGCATGCTCCCTTTATGAGTGTGTGAAATAAAACTTCAGAATGTGGGTGCAGGCACCCCAACCAGTTCTGGAACCCAGAACTATTATCGGCCTCAGTCAGCCATAGAGACCTATCCCTTTAAGACCCAGGACCTCCGCTTTGTGTATAATTGGTGGGTTTTGCTTGCAAAGAGGACGGAAGAGAGCTTTGGTGCCCGACAGACATGATCCCCCCCTTTTATTACCGTGAAGCCCGCCACTTCACTGGGTTAGATATGGACTCAGTTTTTAACACAATGTTCCAAGATTGTTGAGGACATGGATGGGAGTGGCAGTAAGAAATGGCAAGACACATGAAAGATTATTTGGAAAAAAAAAGAGTTGAGTCCATTGCCAACAACAAAGACAAACCCATGGCTATGGGCAATGTGAATGGAATTGCATCTACCATGCAGAATCCCTCCGTAAGAGGGACCTGGAATCTTGGCAGGCTCCTTGCTCCCTGGTTAGCTCAGTACGCATACCTCAGTCACATAGCCCAGGGACGGACAGCCACTTTAGAACTGGTACCGCTGGGACATCTCAGCACAGGAAAAGGAGGGGTGTCTGAAGCCTGTATCCTGTTGTGGAGCTGCCTGACAGCCAGCCCTCTAGGATGGCCAAGAAGGAGCCGAGAAACAGATATCCTAGTTAGCAAAACTCCTGTGGTAAGCCATACTTGGCGTGTGTTCGGGGGGTGAGCCATACCTGGGGAGGGCTAACCATACCAAGGGGGGAGTGTGAGAAGGAAGCTTTTCTTCTATACCTGCTTTGACCGCCCACCATGCACACCAGACTGCCTCCCCCAAGGTGATTCTCTAGATAACCCCTCTTGATTTGACTGACTCCAGCCTCTGGCTGCGAGCAGGCCCTGGATCCAGATTGGGCCATATGTTGTTGGCCTCACTGGAAGCCACCACTGTTCCTAGAACATCCTTCATACACATGAGGCTTCGCATGAAGAAGCTGTGTAACCTGCATTCCTAGCTCAAACTACCTAGCTGGAGTCAAAATCTGCACCTTGTGGCAAACCTCATATGCTCATTCCAGTCGGGAAGTAGCCGGGTCAGAAAGAGAAGAGCTATGCCCCTGCTCTGGATCCCCTGAACACTTAGGCTGGGAAGGACACCTTGGAGACAGTCAGGTTCACATACCTTGAGCCCAGGCTGGAGCAGGACTCCTGCTTCCCATACTGCCTCTCTCTGACTCTGTTTCGACATCTTTAAAATGGGATAAGCCTCCTCCCACCGTTCTCTGTCACCCCATTTGTCTGAGGGCCACCTTGCAGGGGTCAGTAAGCCACTTGAGGCTGTAGTTGCCCTCTGGACAAGCTCCTCCCAGACAGGGGCAGTGGGAGAAACTATGGCTAGTGCCTTGGATCAGCAGGGGTCAGCAGCCAGGTCAGCTCCCAGCATCCCTGAGCCTAGGATTGCCCAATCACCCAGCATGTGACAAGTGACAAGTGAAGCACTGATTGCAGTACCAGAAGGGGGCTTGTGTGCCGGGGGGGTCAGTCATCTCAAGAGCAAAGTTGAGCCTGTAAGAAGCCCAAAGGTGGGGTGTCATTTGGGAAACAGCTCCGGAACCCCTTCCTCTGCCCATAGCAGGCAGAGCTTAGGGACTCTAAAGATGACCCTTTTTCAGTCCTGGAAACTATATGCCCTTAGAGGCCTTCACAGCTACCCATTGGCCCCTGTGGGCACAGAGACTAGGGGGAGTTTACTGTGCACTCAAAGGCCAGTTCTTCTCTCCTATGCAACTCCATGTAGAGTGTCATGTGACCAGCGAGGGTCCTGGATATGGCTGGACCTGGGTTCACATGCCAGCTTAGCCACTTCCAAGACTATACTCCTCCCCCTGGACCACCACTTCATCTCCCCTCCTTACTCTGTATATGACAGACATTTCACTGTGCGGGGCCCATGCCTATACCACCCTCCCTTGCACTGGGTATCCTCTGCTGAGGTGACTGCAGGCAGTGCAGGAACTATAGGGTTTTCACGTTCATTGGGCTCGGCACTACCCCTCTGATGGGTAAAGCAGGAAGATTTGGGGCTGGGAGACCCACAGTAAGCCATTTAAGGACCCCTTTCCTCTCGGGAGGCAGGTCCTGGGCCTCAGCCCCACCCACCGGGTGTCCTGTGCCTCCTGGACAATGTGGGCACACAATGACGTGATAGCTATCCCGCACCTGGGCTTTCTGTCTCAGCTGCTGGGGAAACAGAAGGGAATCTTTGGTCTCTGCTGCCCACATCTTGCTCCCCAGCAGGGCACTGTCCAGAACCAAGGACCCCATTCTGGGTCTGGGTCTGGGGGATACCAAGGAGGAATCTCAGAGAGGGCACAAGAAGACCCAGCCCAGAGACAAAAGGGCAAAGAAGGGAGGGCCAGGGATGGTTATGTCCAGCTTGGGGGAAGCTTGCACTGAACGGCACAAATACCTGTTTCCTGGGTAATCCGACCCTGTAATTATGGCTAAGCCCTGGGAGGGTGTGCAGGGCCTACAATGCCTACACTTGGAGGCTGGGTGAAGAGACCCCTAATTGTCATTGCCATGGCAGGGTGCATTGAGTCAGGCAGGCTCAGGTTACCTGGGCTCACAGCTGGTGTGTCACCTGCCCCAGCAGAGAGGGAGGCTGTGCCGGGGCCAAGGACACTAGGGCTGCTCTGAGGGGCAGGGTCAGTTCCTAACCTTGGCAATGACTGCCGAAGCTCTCGGTACATTGAATTTCTGTGAGCCCCCTCCCAGGACGGCGCGATCTCATTGTTTGCCCTCAGATAAGAAATGTGGGACCATGTGTTTTCTTTCCTTGAGAAAATGTCAGGTCCATGGACGGTGTCTGCCAGACAGGAAGAGCTGGGTGCGGAGGGGAAAGGCCTCCCTCAGTCCACCCTCCCAGGGCCCACTGGGCCCTCGTGCCCAGCTGGAGTTTCCTCGGAGCCTCTCTGCTGGTTTGGGAATGATTCCTGAAGCCCTCCAATAGGCAAATAACCCAGTAATGTAGGGAAGGTGTCCTTTCTCCCAGCCACCCCTGACCCAGCTGGTAGCTGACGTGTGGACACTGGACTCCCAGGCCCTGGCCTGTGGGTGGTCGGTCAGTGGCTTCAGGTCACACCAGCAGCTTGGTGGCCTAATCCTTGGCTAATTTGTGGTGATCCCCTCTGCTGGCTCTTAGAGAAGTGGGTCCCGGGTACCCCCACGCAGGCTCAGTGGTCAGGCCTTGGGAGAACAAAAGGGAGCCTGTTCCCGCCTCCGCCTCAGCTCGGCTTAAGGGCATTTTTCTCATTTTTGACCAGCTAATATCTTGGAAAAGAAAAGTAAGTTGTCTGACTGTGATTCGCTTAATCTTCACATCGTCCGACACTGTCGGTGCCCAGACTGATGTCACCAAATCAAAGAGGTCCAGGTCCTTCAGGGCCTGTTTGTAAACTCTCTCAGCTGATTCCCATTCCCTGTCCAAGGGAGGCAGGTCCCACAGAGCTCACACATTCCCCTGGTTGGCCTTGCAGCGGACCCTGGCCAGAAAGGCGGGTTCCACAGGACGAGTGTTTCCTCCCCTGGGTGCTGCCCGTAGAAAGCCATCTTCCTAGTTCAACACTCATGCCAGCACGCCCTGCCTGCCCTGCCTTGTCTTCAGGAACCAAGATGGCTGCCTTAGCCATGGATTTTTTTTCTAGACTAGTATTTCTCTTCCCCAGGCAGGCCTAGCTCCACTCTAGACTTTTCTGCGTGTTTCTTATCTGCCAGGGACCCGAGAAGGGTCGTCCACTCTCAAGAGGCAGGGTAGGATGCTTCGGCCCCCAGGACCCAGGTTCTAGCTGTAGTTAGAACCAAGATGGTGGCTGCCCTCCTTCTGATATGACTGGCCTTTGGAGATGCCCTCAAACATGATGACTTTCCCCAGCTTCCTAGGGGGAAGAAGGGACTTCTACAGGAGGCCACTGGTCTCAGCATCTTCAGCCGCTGGCAGGCAGCACACCCTCTTCCCTCTCGAGAGCCCCTCTTCCACAGGTAGGAAGTTCACAAATGGGGTCCAGTTGGCTTTGTCACCCCTGGTTGAATGAGCTCCACGAGGTGTCAGCCTCTATGGGAGATGCAGATAAATCAGATGGGGCTTAATACAATGGCTTAGGGCTTGCAGGGGCCTTGTGAGTCAAACTCCCCATGGGACTGCTAGCCGAGTGGACAGCCCTCACTGAGTGGCACTCTAGGCCCCAGATCACCCACCCACGCAAGCTTCTAGTCAGACACATGAGGCCCTGCACTGACACCCTACAGCCAGACAGGCTGAACTCCCCTGAACCCCACTGCAGTGTTTCCTGTCAATACATAGGGTCCTACACAGTAAGCACAGAGAAGCATCAGTTACAGGCCCATGTAGTAGGAAATGGAGTACCAGCAACTAGGATCCTGGATGTGCACTTGGCTGGGCTGCCCTGCCAAGCTTCTCGGAGTCGAGGCTTTTGTCTCTGTTTCCCCCTACCCGCTCACAGATTTCCGTGTGGGTATGCCCAAGGGAGGCTGGACCAAAGAAGTCAAAATGATTCCGTTTTAAATGAACCCTCTACTCTCTGCCAGGAAGTAGAGGCATTGATGTCTCCAGACACCAGTGCAAATCACACGGCTCTAGACTCGTCTAAATCTCATAGGCACCAGATCTACAGAGAGCGGCGTCAGAGGAAGAAGGACAGCGGAATGGAGAGGACAGGATGGACATTTGGAGCAGAGTAAAGATACACCAGCCGCCTTTGCTGAGCCTTCAGCGTCTGCAATGGTAAAACCTGCCCCTGAAGTTTGACCAGTTGGCGGAATGTGCATAGCCCTCTGGAAGGTTCTAGAATGTTCTATGGGGTTCTAGAACATTCTACAGGGTTCTAGAATGTTCTGGGGGAGTTCTGGGATGTTCTAAAAATCTCTGTGTTCTAGGACTGCCCCCAAGGGGCTAAGGCGCTGCTCCAACCAGGCTCATATCTCCTTTCTGTTCATCAGCTTCCCCTCCTCGGCCCAGAACGAAACTAGTCAGGCCATGACTACTGTGGATCACCACCTTCCCCTTCATCCTGGGCATGTACCAGGGTGCGCACGAGCATCCTGAAACGGACCCTTTGCACCCCAGCATCCTGTCTGCCCACACTACAGAGACCAGAGTGCAGACTCTAAACCCTAAACTCAGATAAATAAGTTTAAATCTTTAAAAAGGGCCCTTGATGCCCCATTGTGCCCTTGATTGCTCATTTTCCAACTATATAATTAGCATGTAAAGAAGGCTCTCCTCTGAATTAAATGGCAGTAATTGGGTTTTTTAAAAAACTAATTTAAATCCTAAACCCTTTGAAAAAAATTGTCATTGTTTACATATTAACTGGACTAGCATTTTAAGTATTATGGGCTAACTTACCATCTTATCTGGGACATAGGTCTGAAGGGGAGGGGAGGAAGGGAGAGCCCGCTGGAAGCCTGAGGGACTGGGAAGAGCTCCAGGAAGAAGCAGTCCCATCCCTCAGGCTTCCCTGTGAGGTCTGCAGAGTTGGGAGCCCTAGGCTGCATGAGCTGCTCAGGTCCCACCCACACCTACAACAGGGACATCTCCTATTACCAGGGACTAAGCAGAGACCAGTATGGGAGCCTCTCCTTCTCCAGGGGTGCGGGAATATTTGCTTACTGTTTCTAGAGTTGCCTCATTAAATTAATTAAATTAATCCTTACATTGCAAGGGTTCACGTTGAGGGGGATAAGGGCTTAAATTATTTTCATTTCAACATTGACTAAAAAGTGAGAAATGTCACATTCCTCCACGGAAGAATAAAGAAACAAGAATGCGTCCAGTCTCCATTTAATCTAGCAATGTGAAAATACCACGAGGGGGAAAAAAAAACAATGTTTGGTTTTTCCCTTTAAACTTGGGGAAGAAAAATGACTTTCAAATTTTCCTCAAAGGGGGAAACGGCAATGCAGGCAACAAAAGGAGTATTTAAAAGCAGAAATGAAACCTTGCCTTTCCACATGTTTGGGGTGTCTGGTCAGGAGAGCAAGACAAAAACACAGTGCAGGCAAAAATAATAGAAAACGCTGGGCTGTGGCAGTCAGGAGCAGCAGAGCGAGCCGCACACAGCCACGTGCCCTGGAAGAGAGCGGCCTGGGCAGTAGAGTCTTGAAGGATACAGAAATGGCCGGCCCCCTCTCTGGAGAGCCACGGCAAAACAAAGAGTCTGGAAAAGACAGGAAAAAAATGTCACGCAGATGTGGAGGACGTCACCTCCACAGACTGCATAGCCGCCAAGGATGAAGAGGGAAGAGGGGGTGTCTGCCCTCCACCTCAGTGGGGAAATCAAGTCATACCATAAGATGAGAAGGTAAACAGGGAAGATGACCTCACTCAACCTAACAGAGGTGAGCTCGTCAATGGGATCCCGAGACTTAGGAAAGAAACAGAGGCAAAGGTCCCTTGGAAGGCAGGGAGGCAGAGGGTGAGTGAACGGAGCATTTTCCTCACCCCCCAAATCTCCAGTATATATTAAACAGTGAGGAGAGGTGGCACCATAGCGGGGGTCCTTCGATGCCAGCTCAGTGTTCCTCATTATGCACCCCAACTAGAGCCCTATACCACTGCTGTGATGCTAGGGCCAGCTAGCTTGCAGAGGCCATCTTAGAGCGAGAGACATGGAGAGTCTGCACTGGTCCCTTGTGGCCTCAGCTGCCCCTCTCCCTCTGGACCTTAACCAATAAGGCCTCACTGCAGGTTGACACCCCAAAGCCCATATGACTTCCTGCTGAGGACAAACAGAGCCTTGGGAATAGCCAGGCCAGAGTCAGGACAAGAACAAAGGGGGGCTGTGGCTTTTCACTGAGATTAGCAGCCTCATTGGTACCTGCCTCCAAGACTCTGGGACCCCAAAACCCTGGGTTATTGGGCATGTGGCCAGTGACCTGCAAGGTCCATTCTGGTATGTCACTGAGACTTAAGGCCTTAACTCTTCTTCAAAGATATAGGAATTTGGGCCCATGGTGATCAGCTCTCCTCCCTCCTGAATTTTTTAGTAGTCTGTCCCTCAGCTAGCAAGTGAGGACCTGTCCTCTGAGAAAGGCTAGTGGCCCCTTAAGGGCCATAAAGTCTTTGGTGGACACAATGACCGTAATCCTCCCCTGGCACTAATTCCACATGGGGTAGGGTGGGGCCTCCAATTCCTGGGGCCATGGTTTCCTTCTAGCATGTATTTTTATTTATTTATTTCTATGTAGAATAAGAACCTGTTATCTCATAATGAAAAAAACCACATCCATGGATTCATGCAGGGGACAGCCAGTGCCACAATCACCCAGAAATAGCAACTCAACAATGCCATGGACCACAACAGCAAGAGAGGGAAACAAAACTGTCCTCTAGGGGCTAGTGTGGCAACAGAAGACTCTCCACCCCGTGAGGCAGGTCGCCAGCCAGGCATCCCAATAGAGTCAGCCTCCATCCACACCCTGACCCCCCACACCTACAATAGTGGTGGAGACTGTTTGGAACCTCCTGAGCTGGGAGCTGGGGGTTAGGAGGAGCAGGGGTACAGAGACAGCTGCAGAGAGAAGGCAGCACAGGGTAAGAGCCTCCGAGCCAGGCCTTTTAGGTATGGAGAGGAGCCTACTATGCAGCCCTGTATGCATGGGCCGCACCGTGAGGATACCATGCTGCTAGCCTGACCACTCCCCAAATCTAGTCCAAAACATTCAAAGCATTCTGGACTCCTCCATCTCATGGAGTGTTTCCTTATACTGCCCCCTAACCACAAGCTGCGTTTTAGGTCCCTAAGCTGAAGTCTCTCCACTCTCACGTCCCAGGCCAAGCAGTTTCCAACGCAGAATAAAAATTCACCATCACAGAGCTACATAGAGTGCTGGGCCCTGGACTATTTCAATGTCTTTACTGTCCACGGTTCCTCGAGGGATACCGTGACTAGGAGAATGGCACAGGAGCGACCTATAATAGTTTAGCCTCCACTAGACTTGGGCTGAGACAGGGAGCAGAAGTCTTTGAAGGCCACCAAGTCTTGGGGACAGACTCCCAGGCCCACGATGTCTGTCAGACTCTCAGCTCTCCATTTTCTTTCCACCACAGCTCATTGGTCCCCATGATGCAGACTGTGTCAGGGGACAGACCTAATTTTCATTTTCAACCACTCAGAATTTAGACTAACTCCACGGCTGACCCTAAGACTTCATTCCTTCCGTGAAAGGAGGAGCAGTGGCCCTTTTCTCAGGAACTAGCTACTTAGGTAGAGGGTCCAGAAAAAGTCCCCAGATGCAAGGAGTCCCTTGATAAGGGTCAAACACAGAATCTGAACCCCTTGGCTAAGAGCCCTCCCTAGGGGCCTCACGCCAACCTCTCCACTCTAGGTACCTGGGCCCTTCAACAGGAAGCCAAAGCCTACAGGCATCGGGTATGATTCCACGCTATCCTCTGCCCCACTGCTCTGTGGCATCTCAGGGTGTTCTACATCCACAGGAACACTTTGACCTTCCCACTCTCATGGGAAAACTTGCCTCCTGCTTGGAGAAGTAGATGCAACCTCCACACAGGGTGTGGACACAGCCGAGAGTGGCCTGCTGACCCCCGGCCTACTGTCCCAGCTCAGGGGCTCTGAGCATCTGGATCCTTTTATAGGCCGAAGGGATCTGCTCAGCAGCCAGTCTTCCAAACTGAAACCAGAAACCAGGTCTAATCATTTGAGCTTGATAAAGACTCCCCAAGTGCCCGGGGAAGCCAGGCTTGGGTCGCACAGGCAACCGGTTTCCTTTCTCCCCAGACGCATGGATCGTGCGAGCAACAAAATGAAATACATTGGCTGCACCCACTGAGTTGAGGGGTGGGGGCCTATCTCACAGGGGCATCGTCTGGGTAAGATGATATCAGATGTAGCAAACAAGAAAAGCAAAGTTCAAGAAACCAACATATATCAGCTTTTGGCAAAGTGTGTGCACCCCTGTTATGCATTTGGAACAACTTGGTGCCAAATCGTAGCAGGATCTCCTTGCCAGGAACCGGGAGAGGTCAAGCNCACACACACACACACACACACACACACATTTAAAACCACCATCTACACTGAGTTCCTACCACCAGACTCCAACCCTCTCCAGGCCTGACTGAGCCTGGCATGAGGGGGGAACTCAGCAAATGTGTTCAAGATGGGCAGGCAGTCCTACTAGGCTCCTAGGTACCACACGGGGCTTCATGGTCAGGCCTGGGACCTTCTGAATGAATCTGGGGAAACAGGCCCCCAACCTGAAGCTGGCAGAATGTATGAGAGAAACAGCAAGGGCTGAGTCTAGCACCTTAGTGCTCCTGCCCAAATCTCAAGTATTCCCTGCATTTTCTTGTCTCTAGATCCTTACAGGATGCTGTTCCCCTCAGCAAAACCTCCCTCTGCTTTGCCTATGGGCTCACTTATGTTCCTGGCTCAGCTGGAGCCACAGCTGGAGCCACTGCTAGGCCTGAATCCTGCCTCACCTTCTCCTGCCTTCTAAAAAGTTCTCACGGGAGCCCAGCAAGCAATGCCTGTCTCCTGAGCACGGGGATGGAGCATGCAGCTTCGTACTGAGCATACAGCCCTGGGCTTCCATAGCACTCTGTGATGCTGGAAGAACTTCCAGGTGACCTCTAGGCTATATCCTGGAGGATCCACAAACATGTCATCTGAGCACCTAGTCAGAGAGACGTTGCCAGCAGGTAACCTGGTTGATTTCTCACAATGTCATCTTCATCAAACCCCCAGGTCTCATTGTACCTATCTGTAAAATGGGTCTGTTCAATCCCAAGCACAGGGAGGAAGGAACTGGCAGTGCTTGAGTTTCAGGACACCATCAGACAGGCAGATATTTTCCCAGGCTAGATGAGCTCTGAGGTAGTGAGAACCACAGGGACCCGCTAGGCCAGGAAGAGAGGCCAGCGGCACCCGGGCCCACAATGGCCCCTTTCTCCCTTCACTGATTGAGACAGTTGAATGTGGAATGTTTATTATATATTCACAGATTGCAAGACGAGAGACGATTACCTAAGGACGAGGTTCGCCTGGCGATCAATGCATAATCAGATAACTGCCCAGCTCGGGGAGGCTTTACGGGAACATCAGCCACTCACACTTTAGTTCCTCCTGCTAATTAAGCAGCCTGTTAATTGCTCCCGGCCTCTAATGCCCCTGTCATTATGCCCATAACAGCTTGCCTGACAGCAACAGTCCCTGAGCTCAGGGCCCACAAAGGATGGGAACCCTTAATGAATCAGGGCAGCGCGGGGACCTAGTCCCATTGGCCCTGCGCCTTGCCTGTCCTGTAGTGCACTGTGCTCTGAGGGGGACTGGCACCGTAGGGTCAGCAACCCCTCAAGTGGACCAAGCAGGTTACAAATGACATAGTCCACTTTGGTAGCAAGAAGTAGCCAAGCTCCAAGTAAAAAGACTCTCATTACTCCTTCTAAAACAGCCAGGTCTGGCGGAGCTGTGCCTGCTCTAGACTCACATTCCTCTGGATCCTGGACCAGCCACGCAAACCCCTACATGTTCAGAGTTCGGTCTAGTGGCTACTCTGTCCTTTAAGGACTCAGCAGCAATCTAGTGGCCTTGATCAAGTTCCCATGCCTCAGTTTACCCTCCATGATCTGAAGGTGACAGCAAGGACGGGATTGGGGGAAGGGACAGAAGGCTGCTCCTTCCTGGAACGGCACTTTCCTTCTATCCAGGTGATGCCCACAAGTCCAGGCTGCACTAGTCAGCTCTGAGCCTCTCAGGCCCAGGCTCAGGTCTGGATGGTGCAGGGATCTGAGAATAGCAGAAACACAGGCCTTCACCATGAAGTATGGCTGCCAATGGTGCTCACCGGAGGACTCCGCTGCCCTTGGCGCTGACCAACCTTAGCAAGCCAAAAACGTTATCAGGCAAAGAGAAATCCAAGAGAGGTGTGTTTGGCCTTGGTCGGGTGGGCAGGTTTTCCAGAGGCACAGAAACCCAGAGAGTGGACGGGCCTGAAGACTGCAGAGCGCCAGGCCAGCAGAAGCCGGATGCTGTGCCACCACCACACCAGACTGTCACTGCCTCCCACAGGCAGCACCTCTTGAATTTTTCCCATGTTCCTCTTCTCCATGGGGCTGGTCCAGTTGGAGAGGAAGGGAGCTCAAGCAGGGCACAAGCTCAACGGCACCAAAACTCAACCTTAAAACCATTGATAACCCCTACCACGCGCACACACACACACACACACACACACACTGCAAGCACTCCCAAGCCACGAGGTATGACGTGACGTAGCTACCAGGCAGGGTGGGGACATAGGCTCAGATTTGTCTCCTGCCCTCCAGGGTCCTGGCAGCATGGCTGGAGGTGTTTAAGTGAACAGGCCTGGAAATCAGTGGGGAATTACTATATACTCTTCCTCACCAGACGGCTACAATGCAAGAGGCCCTGGTGGAAACCACTGACCAACCCAGTCTGACCGTGGGTGATAGAGAGGCCATTTGGCGCTCAAAAGAACGAGATCATCTACTAAAGCTACGGTCCCCAAGCTACACCTCAGTTTAGCCTGGCTGTTCTACTTCCAGTAGCCCGTGGAGACAGGAGACAGTGGGAACCACCGTCTGTACAGAGGAAGGTGCGGGTGAACTTCGAGACAGTATCCTTCCACAGTCACCTGGGTAACAGCATCCCAGAGACCCCGCCTCATTCTTTCCCCCAAATCAACAGAGGCCACATCACGACCTGCCTGAAGTAGCTTCAAAGACAGCTTAAACCTCAGTGGTCTAACTGCCTCAACGAGGTTTGGGGCCCTCTGCAGTAATCTCCTAGGAGGCAAGCAGAAAGCCCTCGAGATGGACTGACCCTCATCTCCTAGAAGCCGGCAGCTGTAGAGCCCAGACCTTTTGACCTCACCACAGTCCTGTAATGGACTGCCCATGCCCTCCATGTTTAACCATGTCCACCTGAGAAAATGCAAGACCTCTACACCTGGGAGCAGGGTTCTCAACTCTGCACTGGAAGAGCCTATGGGGCAGTGGCAATGGCTCTGTCACAGCCTAACTCAGAATGAGGTTCCAGGATGCAGCAGGTGGCTCTCTCTGCTCTTTTGAGGGAACCCCCCCCCGTGGCCCCTACATTCCTGAGCGGGCCTGAATATCACAGTTGGGGTTATAATCTTGGTGGATGCCCAGGGATACACTGACTCAGCCACTGCCTCCCGACTGGGGACTGGCCCCTACAGCCATTAGGCCGCCATCTGGGAGCTCTGATGGGAGACACAAACCCTGCTGGGAACATGACCACGGACACTGACCTGCAGTGTGGGATCCCTTGCCTGAGGGACTCAGAGCTTGAAAGTCAAGCACTGAGGTCAAGTGATGCAAGCCAGGGTCCAGGGAGAAGGGTTGCTCTGAAGTCTCGGGGACCTCCTGTCAGACACCCCATAGTCATTTAGCCACCGCATATAACCTCAACATCTGCCCCATACTGGGCCTCAGACTCAACCCTCTGGAAGAGCAGATATCAAGGGGGAGGTTGGTTTCTCCTTCAGGACATGACAGACATAAGGGGTCTTTCTTCTGACTCTCTGCACCCAATTGCCCAGAGCACCAGGCCCCTGATAGCTCTCAAGCCCACAAGCTCCACACGTGGGTGCTTTCCTCTCCACTTCTTCCTGCATGGAAGTCCTGGTTTGAATTTGCAAGGCTGGGGCTGGTTTTCATTCCCTAGCAGCCGCCTTCCTAGAGCCTACAGGAAGATTCAACCTGTTCAAAGTAGGAATAAAATAAGATACAACGGCATCTTCCCGCCCTCCT
The DNA here is from genome assembly GCA_001685095.1 of Ellobius talpinus. Taxonomy (NCBI): domain Eukaryota; kingdom Metazoa; phylum Chordata; class Mammalia; order Rodentia; family Cricetidae; genus Ellobius; species Ellobius talpinus. The sequence goes on along the minus strand of LOJH01000978.1, from coordinate 49,671 downwards.
GTTATTAAATTAAAAATTCTAGCCAGTAAGGGAAACTCTAAATTTGATTTCCTTTCCTGGGCTGTTTTTAGCACGGGGGGCCTGAGCCTGGAGGAAGGGCCGCGTCCTGGTATTTGTTGAATCAAAACGCTTACTTTTTCTCGCTCATAGAATGATCCTTTCTTTCCCTGCAGGTACTTGAGTTCTGTTTATTCTGCCTAAACCCTACACTCTTCCAACTGCCGCTCAGGGCTGCCAAAGGGGCCCAGGGCGAGCCAGTCACCTTCAAGTGGCCTGTGGGCCTCTCGGATAGAGCTTTTTAAAGACATTGCGTCAGGCTTATGAAAAACTTAAAGACATAAGAGGGAATGCCGCTCGCAGCAGACGTCTGCCCGCACTGAGAAAATGGTTTTCCTGTGATGGAACACTTTGGGGCATTCCGAAGCCCAGTAGCCTCCCTGGACTGTTCAAGGGGGACATGTAGTTGCAGCATCTGGACAACAGGGATTATCCTGCGGTGAGAAGATGGGACCCAAGGCCGCTCAGGAAAGGCCTAGAAATCATTAGACCTGTTGTTTATTCTCTCTCTCTCTCTCTCTCTCTCTCTCTCTCTCTCTCTCTCTCT
>LOJH01000978.1:26965-46336 GCA_001685095.1 Ellobius talpinus | reverse complement strand
ACACACACACACACACACACACGACTCCTGTCCGAGAACTGGTCACCAGAAGAGAAATCCAAATCTCTCAGTGGGATGCCCCCAGGTCCTAGGTCCTAGAAACTGCCCTGAGAACACTCATCCCCACTTCCAACAGAGGCCAGGCTGTCGGGGAGGCTAAGGCTGTGAAAGACACCCCCCACACCACATCCTTTCAGGAAAATGGCTTTCCAAGCAGAGGTCTGGAGAGAGGTAATTAACCCGACCCCAGAGGCCCAGGCCTACAGTAGGTCACCTGTGTGGCTACACAAAGAGCCACCACTGTGCAGGGACAGGGTACAGCACTCTGCTCACATCCTACAAGGCCCACAACACGCTCTCTCCTACCAGTGCCTGGGAAGGGAGCCCCACTGTGGTCCAGAGGTGGCAAGGGGTTGGCTGCTCCTGAAAAGGAAACAGCGAGGTTTGCCAAGCAGGGAGCCATCTGCACCAGACCGAGGGTCGATGGACAGATAACTGGAAGTCACAAGGCCAGTGAGTTGGCCACGAGAGCCCTAGACAACAAGGCAGCAGAAGAGCAGAAGAAAGACAGGGAAGGACAGCAGATGGTGTTGGGGCCTCACTGTACCCCAACATCCTCAAACTGTAGCATGGCCCCTCACTATCCACCTTGAGGCCCAGCAGCCCTAATGGGCTTCCACTACACCCTGACACGATCTCGTGGCAAAAAGCTCCAGAAAGTTTGAAAGGGGTTGCTGCTGCCTTCTCTATCAAGAGACTCTTCAATTTCTCAGGTTGCCTACCCTATCCATGTATTTGCATATGCATATATGTGTACACACACACTCACACATGCATACATGTTCACACACATGAATAGCCTGCCAGCAGAACCCCTATGCATACAAGCTTCCCAGTATTAGGTGGAACACTCTGCATCCCAGATGACTTTCCTCTGTTAGGGCCTGGATACAGTCACCCAGAGGGGCAACTAGGGTGTGTCCCTGCGGCATAAGCCATGTCCCGCCTCCTTGGTGGCTCTTGCATCATAGCAGACGCCTGAACCATAGGATTTGGGGTATAGACCTAAAGTGTACCCCAGTATGCTCTCCTCACCTCAGCTTGATCAGGGGCCCTGGCACCCAGAGAAATTCAAGGGGCCAGTGTTTTCCCACATACTGGATAGGAGACTTGCCCCTGGGTCCACAGTTCCTCTCTGGACAACTGTCTTTCTGCACTCTGAGAATGCCTGAATGAAACTTCACGGACGTCTACCTTCACAGGAAGATGGCTTTGTATGTGTATCATCTCTCTGTGTACGTGTATTTGTGTCTGTTTATATGAGTGTGTCCATGTCCATGTGTGTGTCTGTTTGTGCCTGTGTGTGTTGCATGTGTGTGGCTTTGTTTTTGTGTATCTATGTATGTGCGTTATACATGTAGGTCATGTGTGTTTAACTATGTGTGTCTCTGTATGAATCTGTCTGTGCATGTGTGTGTATGTGTGTATGAATGTTTGTCTGTGCATACATATGTGTCTGTGTGTGGATGTTTGGCTATGTGTCTGTGTATGTATGTATCTGTGTGTGCCTCATGTGTGTCTGAATTTATCTGTGTGATGTACATATGTCTGTATATATATAATCTGTGCGCATACCTGTCTGTATTTATCTACGTGAATATGTGGGTCTGTGTGTATGTCTATGTGTCTGTGTATGTGTGTATCTGTATGGAAGTATAGAAATATTCATGTATATCATTTATTTATGTGTGTATCTTCTTGTGCCTGTGTGTATGTATGTATGTATGTATGTATGTATGTATGGTGTTCTCACTCATGATCTTCCTGAATGCGAGCTAGGAGAAGGGGCCAAGGGTCTGTATGGTACTTGAGTATATATCTATGTTATACATGTGTGTATGGAGACCCACAGAGCCTCTTCCTGTATGTGAGGGAAGATTATGAAAGTGCTTAAAATTGGGATCTGAGATCCCTACAGATAGAAGGCCTGGAAATTAGATACAGGATAGGGCGGCGTGTGGTCCTGGCTCAGCCACCGCTGGTCATCTCTGAGTTAGCTCATCAGGAGTACTGGGACTTCCAAACTCCTAGGCAGGAAGCATTTTGTATCTATGTGCATGTCTGTCTGTGACTTCCCAGCACTAGAGATAGACTCTGGGAGTCACTCGACATTCAGTCATTCTCTGGTATGGTCCATTCAAGGACTCATGCAGAAGAAAACAGAAACAAAAGCCAACATGGCAGCCCCATAGGACAACATGGGAGGCATGGGCCACCTAGGCTCCAGACTCCTCCCATTTCTGCATCTCACCCTCTCCTGGGATAAGGCAGAGATGCCAGAGCAGAAATACAAAGGTTTATTCCACACACACATACACACACACACACACACACCCCAGTCACTTCCCAACCACCTCTCCATAGACCCTCAAACCCCTGGTTTCAATTGGCCTGGTTCACGCACGGTCTAATCCAATTTCCTACTCTAAAGAGGCCGCACTCAATACCAGCGGAATGTGGGGCCAATGCCCCTGGCCCCCACTTGCCACATTTGTATTTAAAGTGCCCTTGAACCCAGACCAGCCTGGGGCAGCTCACGGAGGTGAAAAACCAGGAATGAATTACCCCAAAGGATGTTAGCCTAAAAACCGTGGCCAAAAAACTTAAAGTAGAGACGCAGAAAGGGGGGGTCTCTCCTCCGTGGAAGACTCACTGCCCTCCACAGGAACCCTCAATCTTACTGTACTTCAGTGGGTGCTTCTAGGGGCACCATGTTTGCCTACCACCCACACCTGTACCCCCCTTATCCCACAACAATTTTCTGGAGGCCAACTCTCCTCGTCCAACATTCAGGCTCCCTTTCTGCGCTTTGGGAACGGCTTCAGCTGTGATCACTAATGGGCTAAAGGAAAGACAGTGTGAATAGTGCCTGGCTGCACTAAGGAAACGTGTTGGTGGCTAGAGCTGGTTGGGGCAGGGTACAGGTATCAGACTCAGCAGTGAGAGTCATAGCCTTAAACTATGTCATCAGTCAGGGCAGATCCACAGAACCTGGGTGGAGGCAGGGGCAACACAAGAGTGGTCACTCCTTCACCTTCCTGCTCCACCAACCTTGTAAAGATCCTGGTTGATGTCAGGTGTGGTGGCACACACCTTTAACACACGTACTTAGGAGGCAGAGGCAGAGGCAGAGGGATCTCTCTGAGTTCGGGGCCATTCTGGTCTACAAACTGAGCTCCAGGACAGCCAGGGTTGTGACAATGAAAAACTCTGTCTTGAAGGAAAAAAAAAAAATCCTGGTTGCTATGTGGCCAGAGCCTGGGTACAGACCTAAGATGGACAGGCAGCACAGTGAGTGCGGCCAGAACTGGGGTCAGCAGAAGCTGCATCCAGGTCCCAAATGACCATACCCAGGCCAGGGAGTAAGGTTCCCTTGAAGAGCAAGGAAAAGGTTAGATGTGTCTATCCTAGGCACCCAAGTTACTAATGTTGGTTTTCAGTTCTAGCAAGAAGACACTCTTAGTATGCACAACAGGACATAAATTCAGGACAGTGTCAGAGGCCTGGGGCACCCTGGGACCTGGGACTGTCACTTGGATCATAAGCCAGCCAGCCACCCTTGCTGACTGCTGTCAATAAGGGATGAAAAGTGGTCCCACAGATGACTTCCAAGACCTGAAGTAGGCTACCCAATGGTCTTGTTGCTTAGGTCTAGCCTTAACCTCCCTATTAAAGACTTCTGCGGACTTTCTCCATGTGAGGGGCCCTGGCCACGGCACCATTGCCACATGACATGTGACACATATACACCACACGACTGGGCCATGAACAGGCTGCTGAGGTCTGTATAACCCATGCAGCCTTCCAGGTGCTGGGCACAGGGTGAGAGGCCATGGTGTTTTCTGCCCAACCCTATGTAGCTCACTCCTCCAGAGAAACCAGAGAGGAGGAGACAAGGTAGACAGACAGCAAGAGCCAAGGCAGCTTTATAAGACAGTACCTGTTCACCCCTACAGCACCCCATCAGAATGAGGGGCACCTGTGTGGGCAGGCTACAGGCCAAAGCTGAATGCCATGGCCGGGGCAGCTGCCAGCCTGACATTAGGGAGGATACTGAGACCTTCCGCCTCTCAGGGGCCCCACAGGGTGTGGCTTCAGTGAGCTTGCAGGCAAGGCTGGTGCCACAGGCAGTGTGTGCACAGACTATCACTGGCCTCGCTTTTGTCTACAGAAATGCTTTCATGGGCCTGGAGGCTCTCCTGCCTGATGGAGTATTGATCCTCCAAGTGCAAAGTCCAGCATGCCGCTAGTGGGGTCTGCACAGAGCTGACACAGTCCCACCATTTGTCAAGCTCCCTGTCCTGCCGGGTTTGCTCAGGAGTCCCGTGTTTGTTTTACCCTACACTTCCCAAGCCTTCCCGAGGTCCTCCCTGGCAGATGTTAATGGGCCACCGCACGCTCACGGCCCCTCCACCCCTCCTCCGGAGTTATGGGGCCTTCACGAGAAGTGAAGTATTCCTCAAATGCTCAACAAAGTAAGTCCAGGGACACAGGCTGGACGGAGACGCAGCACGTCCCCTTGAAGTCACACATCCGGAGGCAACAAAGCTAAGGCTAAACCCCAAAAATTATCCGACTCCAAGAGCTACCGCTTGTGATTCCATGATGTCTCCACACCAGGGCTGGCAGTGAGTGAGCACAGGAACAGAAGAACAAAGGGATGAGGCCCCACACACCTGGGGTCCCTGCCCTAGGTCTGGGTCTGTGCGGTGTCCCCCTGCTGCGGCATCTGTAGCTCATCCTTCTGGAGCTGACCTGGGGACTGCATCTGGTGACTGAGTGTTGGTGAGACTCGGGAGCCTTGAGAGCATCTGGAAGGGGACCACCCACCCTATACTGCAGGTGTGTCTGTGTGGCTGCATTCCTAGACACCACTCTCTTAATACAATTCGGTCCTATGCATCAGCACCTGAACACAAATTTCTGTTTAAAACTGGGCTGTGCTGTCCCCTGAAACTTCTCTGTATGTTACCAGTGGGATTAGCAATAATGGAACACAAGCTTGGCAGGCAAGGAGATCAGGCGTAATCATGGCATCTAGTAGGTGAGCGTTGGATGCTGCCCATCTCTGTGGACTAAGTACCTGCTTTGGTCTAAGAATCTGTTTTCTTGATCCTCTTACCCTCCTTCCCCCATCAGCTTCTTCTTCCTCAACACACCGAGTGAACACTCGCTGTGTGCCATCCCTGGGCACTACAGTGCCTTCCTGAGCTCTGTGTCAGAGGACCAGTCATTTTCAGGCTTGGACCTTGGGTGGGAAGGCCATGTTTGCACAGATACTCTTTTATTAGGCTTCCTCCTCAATCCTCTTCCCTCCTGGCTATGCCAGAACCAGGAAGTCAGGTTGCTTGTGCTCAGAGAAGACAGGGCACCCAGCGACCAGCCTAAGTGACTCTAGTTATGGACCTTGAAGATACCATATGGGTTTGCCAATAAAAGTATGATCCCCCATCACCTAGCAGCTACCCAGCAGCAGGGAGTCCTCAAAAGCCTGAAGGCCCTGACCCTAGAAGTGTGGGTGTGTAGAGCAGAGTGGGAAGCGTGGCCAGCGGTCTTGGCAGGGACAGCCCACTGGAGCACTCTTCTCCTCACGCAGCCACAGTCTGAGCTGCACGCTGCCAACGCTGCAGTAGCAAAAATAAATATCCAAGTGAAGTCCACCAGGCCAGGCCTATAAAAGAAGGTCGTTGGTTTGCGTCTCCAGAGCGCGGCTGACCTCGCACATTTATAAGTGAATGAGCGGCGCACACGGCCTTCGGAGCCTGTATGTACACACAGGCTGGGGGCAGGGGGCTTAGTGACCCTGTATGCTAGAGAAACTTTCAAAGCACCAAATCACAAACAGGTTAGGGAAGAAAATGCCAGGGCGGGAGGCCGGTCCCTGAGACACACTGGGGCTCAGTGCACTATTTTAAACATTTCTTACAAGCGGGAACTTAGAGACAAAGACAGATGGAGCTTTATTCTATGCCTCCGCCCTTTGTCACCAGGGGAGAGACACAGCCTTCCCAAGGTCCCCATCCAACTTCTCCTTCACTAAGACTTTGTGATGTTGCCATCTAAATCAACCCCAAAATACACAGGGAAGGCCAGTTGGTAAGCATGGAAGTGGGCAGGAGTTTGATGCCAGTCTTTACTACTTCCTACCTAGATAAGATCTTAATCACAGCCCCCAAATTATCTGGGCTGACATTTATCAACGCCCGTCCTCCACGCCGCCCGCGCTGGGCCATCGGCCTTTCTTCCTGGCCTCCCTCTCAATGGAAGTTAATTCCGAGTACATGATTTATCTTGCTGGGGAGCAGCTCCGAGGCGGCCCACCTTTTCAAAGGGCGGGCCGGGAGTGAATTATAGCCACGCTGTCCAGTGATTGGGTTCCGCGGGGACGCAGAATAGGCAGCAGTGTGTCGCCTGATGGGATGCTGGGCCTTTTCAGCCCGTGAAGAAAAAAGATTAGGCCTCTGACGGCGGGGCTGACAGGCGAGCTTGGGGCAGCAGACAAAAGGCCGTACCTGAAAGCCGGACAAGCCCCTGCCCTGAGGGGGTATGCACACTCCCCTGACAGGCTGTGACTTAGGCCCTCCACCTCCTGCCCGTCCTTTCTCTTCTCTTCCGCTTCCCTCCTCCTCATCCTCTCCCCTCTACCCCCCTCTGCTGCTTCTGCCTCCTTTCCCTCTTCCCCTTCCTCCTCCTCCTCTCTCTCTCTGCCCTCCTCCTGTTCCTCCTCTTTCTCTTGTTCTCCTAGTGTCTCCTCCTCCCTCTTCCCATACTCCCTCCCCTCCTCCCTTCCCACAGCAGTCCTTGCACACCAGGGTCCCTCACAGTGTCCTGCCTGGCTCTCAGCCCTTCCACAAGAATCCCGCCTCTGTGTGGATCCCTCCCCTCCACAGCCTTGCCCTCGGAAAGAGGGAGAATCTTGCCCATCACGCCACCACTCCCTCGCCAGCACAGGGAACACACAGAGGCCTATGAAGAGCTGCCCCCACCCAGGGGTGGCAAAGGGCAAAGCTGTTCCCTCCTTTCTGCCCTGCCCAGGGGACTTGGCAGGCAGGCTGGGAGTGTGGGTGGGCGCAGGGACCAGCTTGGCCCACTGGGCCCACAGCTAAGGGTGGAAATGGAGGGGGCGCTACAAGTGCAATGGTCTCATGATTGCTCCCAAGACTGCCTAGACTCCTGCAAACTGAGCCGAGTTCATCATCTCTGTGTGCTCGCTGGGTTCCACCAGGCATCCCTGCTGAGTTTTCCCCCAGCCCTTCCCTCTGCTCCAACCAGGCACCAGCTACCCTCATGCCCACCATCTTACTCACATTTGGTCAGTCTCAAGCCTCCTGCTCTTGGCACACCTGACCTTGCTAAAACAAGAATACAGCACTGTTTCCAACAATACAACCCATGTTCTGTTTCCACGTGTGTGCCTCATGCCTCCTCCGCAGCTCGTCTAGAAACCCTCTAGCTCCCCTGGCTGTATTACCCAGGACTACAGGGACCCCACAGATCCGAGATGTCAACCAGAGGAAGAATGTCATGTCAAGCTACTCTTGACCTCTCCCAGAAACAAGCCACTGCTTTTGTTCTGATATGTGTGAACATTTGGGAAACCGTAACTACCAAAACAGAACAAAATGCGGCTTTCTGGGTTAAGGGTCAAGGACAGATGTGTGAGACCTGACAGCTGGAGGCAGCCTGGGGTGGGGGTCGACTTTCCTGAAGCCTCCTGGACCTTGCGTCAGTGCCAACATGGACTGGATGAAGAGGATGCAGGTGGGCATGGGTACCTGACTCCCCAATATTCTCAGGGATTCGGGACTCTAGATCAGCATCCAGGGGGGCCACTATCCTCTCAACCTACATGAAATGAGCCCCATTCTCTGAGGCTGCTCAAACTTGGTGAGGCCTTCTTTGGATACAAAAGAGGGGCAGAATCGTCCACACCCCAGAGAATGGACTACCTCATCCCATACTCCATGTCCCCTAGGACTCCCAGATGTGCAGGTACCCACCTCCCCAGCCAGAGCAATGGGGAAAGAAGAGACTGATGACTGGGGGAATGGAGGTGTCTTGGATGCCCCTGAGAATGTCTAAACGTCCAGCTGGAGTCTGCTTAGGTGTGGCACCCTCATGTGGAGAGCAGGCCACAGCCTAGGAAGCCCCTTTACAAGTAAAAAACACATTCCCGAAGCTCCTTGCAGGGAACAAGGTAAGCATCACTGGGCAAATGACAACTACATCCTGTCCATGGAAACAAGGAGACCCCACTGGTCCCAATTTCAGGATGATGGGTTTCATCTTCAGTCAAAGAAGAGAGGGAAACTCCTGTGACCCTGCACTTATCAAGTTGGAGGCTGCTCACTGAGGACCACCTTGCCAAAATCCATGGCCTTTCTGAGGGCTGCTCAATGCATCCCAAGCCATGCCTCCTCCCGCCTGATGCACACGACGCCTCACTAGGGCCTCCGCAAACACTCAATACCAGACAGTTATTAAAAGTCAGTTGATTTCTGGAAGTTCTGTGGAAAGAAGCCTTTCTGTGTCTATTCATGAAGCGGCCCCGAGCCACACAGGAGGAAGAAGGCAGAGCCAGTGTCCTTGGTGGTATGGGCTGGCCTGCCTCTACTCCACCAATGGTAAAATCATACTAACAATGAACAGAAGATGGAAACCGCCGCTTTTCATCCAGCTGAAGATGCTGACAGCATAGCCGTTTGCAAAAATGCCAAAGAGAGAAAAGAAACATTCCCAGCATCAGAAAGAGCCTCACCACCAGAGACCAGTCCAGTTAACCCTTTACCTAGCTGGGTGTCACACAGTACCCACCTGTTTCGGGCGTGACTTTGTTTTGACTTTTTTTTTTTTTACCGACTGTAAGAATCCGTGTTGGAGCCACAAGGGGTCATTGTCTCCGCCCACGGGGCTTAAGCACAGGGCTGGCGTCTTGTACTTGGACCCTAGTCTTATAATGGCAGCAGCCATGCTTTCCAGCCAAGGCCTGAGCCTGCTACATTGTAGCTTTAGTGAGGACAGAGCCTGGCTGTCTATGTTGCCCTGGGCTTAGGCTTTGAGCAACAGCAGAGGTCTCTCAGGACCTTCATCCACTCCTGGGGCCGACTTCAGCTTCTGACACAGTGCACACCCCCGTCAGCATGGGTGTCATTAGTACACGGTGATCGCTCCAACAGGTGGGCTAGATCCCAATCCCACACCACATACGAATTCACAGATAGCTTGATCTCAACATTATATACCAGACACTAAGATACACAGTGGCAGAATGAATTACAGAAAAATCCAAACTTGAGCTGGGACCCCGGCTCAGAGCTAACATGCTTCTCTCCTATGTGCAGGGTGTGCTGTGACACTGTCTCCCAGACCACAGTATCAGGATGCTCAGAGTCCCCAACTCACAGGTTTGTCATGACAGGGGAACGGTATGCCTCGCTCTCCGCGTCCTGTCACCAGCCACACTGCGGTCTCTGCCCGGCCATCTGGTCCCCTCTCAGACAGGAGCCTCAGATTCTGCTTAAGCTGACCTGTACTCTGCATGGCTCACCCAAGAGAGTCCAGCCCCAGGCTGGACATGCAGTGGCCACTGCATGGGGTGCTTGGCAGATGACTAGCTGAGACCAAATCTTGGCTGCGTTGAAGAAGGAAGCAAGACCTAAGCCCAGGGGCAGGCACCCTGGGGAGGTGACCCACACTTGATCAGCAGAGTTCTCAGGGATCCTATGTCTCCCTCACAAAGGAAGGTGGTGCCAAGGTGTTAGTCCGGCAGGAAGGACAATAGGAGACTAGAATCTATCCAGAACGCTTTCCATAATTACTGTGTTACCCTCACAGGCTCACCACAAACACGGCCACAGGGAAATGGGCTGAGACCAGAGAAGTTAACCAGCAGGTGTGTTGAGAAGAGGCTGCTGTAGGGAGATCTGTGGGCTCCCTGCCGAGCATTAAATGATATGTACTTAAGAGATTGCTCTATTTACAGTAGTTAGCTGTGCAGACTGACACCAAGGATCTGCTGCCTTCCAGATCCTGAGCCCGCTAATCCTTCCTTAAGCCCCATACACTAAACCACCTGGGTGCCGAATCACGAGTCCAGGCTCCTTGGGGCCCAGCCACTCTGGGTAGGAGCCACAGCCCCTGTAGCTGCACACAGGCCAAGCCATCTGCAACCTACCAGACTGGTCCCCAAGACCAGCAGGCTAACACACCAGCAGGGGCAAAGCTGCCAGGAAACGGTGTGGCTCTTGCAGACAGCACAATCAAAGGCCACAACTCTGAGTAATAATAGAAGCCATGGCCCCTCTACAACCCCGCGTCCTCCTCTGAAGTGAAGGTAACACTCAGTGAAACCCAATGTCCCCACCCTGAAGGGATGTGAGGAGGGCTAAGATAGAAATAATAAGTAGTCATGGTGCTGTACCTGCCCAGAAAGAAATAGCACCTGTTGAGCCAGAGCTGGCCTGTTATACCCCTGCTGCCCACCCGTGGAGGCCCAGCAATGGGCAGTGCCATCCCCCTGATGCTCAGCAAACATGCCCCTTCCTGTGTCAATCCTGGCCGTCCACTGATGCTCAGCAATGAGAAGAAGCAAATCTTCTATACACCCCACCAGTCCTCCCTGCCACTCCAGTCTCCTGCCCTCCCACAGTACCCCAGTCCTTCCCCCTTCCTCGCATCCCAAGGCCTGGCAGGAAACCCACCTGTTTCACCCAACAAATGGAACCTGACTCATAGTCCTCCATTGCTAAAGACCATCCCTTCCCCATCACTTGGAGCAAAGCTGGTTTGCCTTACACAGGTCAGAAACTCTATTCTAACCCTCACCCTCCAAGCCCTCCTGCCCTCACTGATGGTCAGTGTCCGGGTTCTGGAGGCACCAGGCTCTCAGTGACGCTGAGGCTACATCTCTTCTCCCACTTTCTGCAACACCAGCTCCTGCCTTTTATAGCCTGTGCCCTTTCTTCAGGTCCCAGACAGAATGCTCCCCCTGCCCCAATTTATTTGAATAGCCCAGCTCTTATCTGAACAAATATTGCCCGCCTCTCACACACAACACAGGGCAGTTGCAAGCCCTGGCTTTCCTTCTGCTGGGGCTGCTCTCCCCAGAGGATCAGCTCTCTGTACCCTGGGCCCCTGGATTATCCAGCGTGGCTGGCAACAATGTGCTAAGTGAGGAAATGAGCTGGTATCGCCTAGAAAGAGACTCACTGGGGCAGGAGGGGTCTTACTCCAGCCCCTTCTTGGCCCTGGTTCCAGCATCCAGGTGTCTAACATCAGAAAACCAGCAGACAGAAATTTCCTGGGGTTAGAGATGGGTCAGACCTTGCGGGGCCTACCCTAGCCTCACCCCATAAGGACATGGCCAAGGTGATTTCCAGGGTCACTGGGTATGACTGGGAGAGGTTTTGGTGCTGTGTTGCCTCCTGTGGACTCACCCTGCTGCCCTGGGCATCTCCCAGGGTCCTGTCCTATATGGGGAAGAGAAGGAAGGGGAAGGGTGTTGTAAACAGAAGTGGCCTCCTCTGGCCCCTTTCTTGGGGACCTGAAGCCAGGCTCTGGAGAAGCTAATTAGCATGCTGTTTGGGCCTGAGTTAGGAATGTAATTACTGTTGGAGGCAGAGCCCGCCCAAGGAATGCATTCTGAAGGTTACCATAGGAATCCAAGGGCCTATTCATCCCCGCAACACTAATCACAGTCATAAGGAAGGGATTGGGGACAGGCTGTAGGTTAACATCTGATGGGATGCCCCTGAACAAAGCCCCCGGCACTTGCTCCTTAACCCTTTGGGGTCCAGAGTGATGGCTGTCTAAGGGTACTTGGTCAGGTCCAAGTACCAGGATCGCCACTGTGCTTCCAGAGAGTCTGCTGCCCGGCTACTGGTGGCGAGAGGGTCCTGACCTTTGAGGACCTGTCACCAAAAGGGATGCAAGAAGAGGCTGGCCAGCTCTTGACCTCAAGGTCCAGGTCGAGTCCTTCAGTAGACTGATGGGCAGCAGAGGTCCCTCCCCTTAGGGAAGACTCACTTCCTTTCCCTGTGAGAGGGTTGGCTCTCATGGAATGACCCTAAATTTTCCACCTCCCGGGCATTCTTAACCAGACCCCTTGAGTAATACTGCTTTGTCCTGTCCCCTATCTGCAAAGGCCCTGTTTTCCAACATGTACCCTTTCATCTCGGTCAGCATTTATTCTTCATCTATGTGTTTAGCACATGTGTTGAGTAACAACTGGCCAGGAGTTGCTAGGAGTTGGGAGGAACAAGAAAAGCATCCTTGTCCATTGTGGGACAGGGGGAGATCACAGTCTTTTGGTGGGAATGGCCACAGCTTAGGAATGCCCAGCTAGAAACAGGGTGGGATACATGGGAAGGGGAAGGAGGGTCCTGACTGGAGATGGCTTCACTGGGGTGTGAAAGCCAGGATGCTTAACTAGGAAGTAGAGGAGCTGGGGCTTCGAGTCAGTGTCCTCCATAGGACTGAGCCCACAAGAACTTTGAGGGGTATATCTCAGCCCTTTTGCTTGACTGGGCATCCTGGTTTCTTGTCCTCAATGGGCTTAGGGCTGCTTAAGGGCCAGCTTGAGCATGGATCATCTTAGTCTCTAGAGCAGGCCCCTGGGGACCTCACCTACTGTAGAGGTCTGCATTATCCTAATACCTGTCTCCTCCTGGGCTGTGTGTCCAGGGACATTGTACACAGGAGCACCTAAATGTGAACTCCTTCCTACCTGTCTTCTAGTCTCTTCCAGGACCTTCCAGCACCTTCCAACAAGGACAGTAGCTCTTGGCTGCCTCTGCCCAGCCTTCTTTCTTTCCGGGCTGCCTCCCCGGTCCTTACAATGGCATTTGTTGGCTAGAGTCTTGAAAAGAGTGGCTGGGGTAGCACATGCTTACATCCCGAGCCACGCTGTTCTCTGCAGACCTCGGGGGACCTGCCTCTGTGGGAATCACCATTCAGTGGTGGCCTCAAAAACTGTGTGTTATCAACACTAGGCCAGGAGCAGTGAGGAAGGCAATTTGTTTGTGAATTTTGCCCTTTGTTATGGAAAGCTGCTGGGTTTTAAAAAATTGTAAAGGTTTGAACCGTTAACTCCCAGGGTAGTCCCGCCCAACGGCTGGGGAAGTTTGTGGATGTGTTTATTTCTTAAAAAAAAATACATAGAATTGCTGTTAAGTAGCCATATGCAAATTTCCTGGGGCCTGTTGATTTTATTCCCTTGAAATCTTATTGAAAAGGATCAGCCCCGAAAAATGGGAAAAATTGTGCACTCCAGAACAGCCCTGATTTCCTCAGACGCTTTCAGGCTGCAGGCCTCTCTTTGAAGTCGGTTGGATCCTTTCAGGAAAGATGTGGGGGTTGGACTATAGCTTCTTCACTCTTCCCACTATGTCCCCCAACTCCTGGGATGCTCAGCTCACCCAGGCCCCCACCTGCAGGTGTTCTACATCGCCCCTGCCGGCCCTTTGCCAGTGATTTTTGGGGGATGGGGGAGTTGTGTTAAGGCAGTTATAGAGAAAGGTGGCTATAGAGTCAAAATGATGCGGTCAGAAGTCACGAAGGTCGTGGAGGGGAGGCTGGGATGGCTGAATTGTGTTCCCCCAAATTCCTATGTTGAAGCCGTAACACTCAGTATCCAAGAATACGGCCACTTGGAGAGGAGGTGATTACATTACATGTGGGTGATTACATTAAAATTGATCTTTAGGTGACCAAAGGACTAGTGTTTTTGTAAGAACAGGTGCTCAGGACAGACACAGGACATCATCTCCAAGCCAAGCAAAGAGGTCTCAGGAGACACAGTCTGTCAGAGTTGGATTTTGGACTTCAGCCCCCAGGACTTGAGACAATAAACCCCTAAGGGTTAATGCCCAACTATGAACACGAAGTTGAAAGGCAGAGCCTTCTATCATCCCGCCACAGTCCCAAGTCAGGCCACACAAGAGGACACACTCAGCCTGGGATGCTCAGAATCCATGTCCTCTGACCCAATCCTACTGATGTCTTCAGTTTCACTTGGAGGACGGCAAAGGAAAGTGTGTTTAGCCACATTCGATCACGGCTCTCTGTGGAAAGGCAGGCTAATATGCAAAACACGGAGCTGCCACTGCCTGTGTTCCTCCTCAGGGAGGCTAAAACTATCAAGAGTCCAGAGTTCCCGACCCTCCAGATCAGTGGTTCTTAACCTTCCTAATGCTGCAACCCTTTAATACAGTTCCTCATGCTGTGGTGACCCCAACCATAAAATTATTTTTGTTGCTACTTTATAACTGTAATTCTGCTACTGTCATGAATCATAATGGAAATATCTGTGTTTTCCAATGGTCTTAGGTGACCCCTAGGAAAGGGGCCTTTGACCCCAAAGGGGTCGTGATCCACAGGTTGAGGACCACTGCTGTAGAGTCTTGCAGGGTCCCAATGTGGACTCTGCCCTTGGCTCCTAGCCTCAATAAACTCCGGCTCCACCTTGAATGTGCTCAGAGACCAGTAACAACCCAAATCTCCTATTTGAGAGCTTTTAGGACAATAAGAGATATTTGCTCAGCTAGAAGTCTCTACCCATGTGTTAAACCCTATGTCAAAGGGAAGCTCCATGCAGAGAATAGACAAGGCCACAATCTGGTTTGTCTCCAACCCCAGAATGGGGCAGAGGGGTCCTAAATGCTGGCCACGACTCAGGGTGGTGTTGGAGGCTAACGAGTATCTACACATCCAGAAGTGTCTTCCAGGACAACCTCTGTTCCCTCAGTTCCCTCTTTGGGGCATTTGTCCATCCTGGTGATTCTGGGGGCTGATCTGCACCTCCCTCAGAACACAGAGGGGACAGCTAAGACACGCTTCACTCCTTCTCTGCCAGCCCTGCCTTGATTCACCTGACCACCTGTTGTCCTGAACTCACTGTCTACCTGCTCTGAACTATGGGTTCTCTGTGACATGGGTCCTAGACATATTGGGAAAGACTTTCGAGGCTCTGGTCTAGCTAGGGGTCCTCCCCAACTCTGCCTCTGACTTCTCTGTGAGTTGGGTTTCTGTTTAAAAGATATCTCGTTGCTCCAAGTTCTGGACCCTTCCTTTCACGCAGTGTGGACAAGGGTGGTAGGGCCTGGCCAGCAGAGATGGTACCCATCACGGCATCACTGCTGGGTCTGACCAGGTTGTGGGAGATTGGAGGAAGATGGATGGGGCACTTTCCCAACTTTGCCCCGACACTGATATCATCACACAAAGAATTCCAGATCTTGTTGGACTAGGCTACCACCCAGTGAAGTCTCACGGCTGTCCTCCACTGCCCTTCTGTAGGCATAGCTTTTTATTCCGATTGCCCGCTGCAGATATCCCCACCAGCTCTAAGCCCCTCTACATGAGTTCCTTGGGTAGATGATAGACAAACTCAAAGCCCATACTCATCTGCCAGGATCACTAAGACCTCACCAGCTGCTGGCCTTGGCTTCCCCGAAGGCCACTGCTTCCCGAGCGAGCCGTTTGGAAGGTGCCTGGACTTCCACTCGGCCTTGTGGGGCGGCTGCCCATTCAGCACAGATAAGCCCCTTTAGAATCAAGGGGGAATTTAATTCAGTGCCTGAGTGACAGCAGGAAGATTTATCCCCTGGCCAGACAATACAGCCCTGGGGCTTTAATCTCACCCAGACAATGCACTGCTTCTCGGCCCTCATCGCGGCTTTCCCACGATGGCTGCTGATTAGCAGAGGTGCGTTGGATAGAAGCCACTATCTCTCGAGGAAGTGCTTGCTCCTGCACCCAGGGCTACCAGAGGAGAGGGCCGGCTATGTCATCTTAGTCTATTGAGGGGCACAGCAAGGAGGTCCCCCTGCGCCTTGCAAGGTGCCAGCCAGGAGACAGAGTCATGCCCCTCGACTCCAGCTGCATTTTCCATGAGGGAGCAGCTCCTGCAGTTTAGGACATCACCTGCCCGCCCCCAGACCTGTGAAGTGAGGTCAGAATGCCAGGCAGGTGACTTGGTATCCATGGAAATCCTGAAGCTAACCCAGTCCCCTCTGGCCCTGGAGTGACATTAGCACGGACTGTGACCTCTGTCACCTCTCCCCTTCAGGACCACAGTGATTCTTCCTTCCCCATCTTACACAACCCAGGGCGACCTCACGCAAGGCCTCAGACACAGAGAGTCCAACATGGATGCCTGAGACAAACCCAACCTTCCACAGATGGATGCTCACTCATCTTTCCAGCCCAGGAATATCACGAGGGGCATCTTATGCCCAGGCAGTATGTGGAAGGAGGTAGAGGGGAGACAGTTCTGAGGGTCTCACTGGAAAATATGGCCTGGTTCTCCAGGCCTATGGGATACTTCAGAAACCCTATAGAAAATTTGTCCACGGAAGGATAGTGGCAACCAGTCTACAGAAGCATTTGCGACCCAGTGTGGAGGCTTCACTGTCTGCTACTTCTTAAATAATTGTGGAGAGCATGGAGAATCATCCCTACCACCGATGTGACTCATTTTCCACTTGGAGTTGGGAGTCTCTGTCTCATTTTTCCCCATGGGATGCTTCTCGGCAGGATCCTGGACACCAGCTCTCCTTGACCATATGGCTGCAGCCCGTAGGGCGTTCAAGCTGTTGGATCTTCAAGATCCAGCCTCTAAAGACGGCACTGTTCCCACTTATCTCCTTCCTCTTGCAAGGCTTCTGCACACAACCCCAACATGGGTTCCAGAAACATGTTCTAGAAGACAGTCCCTGAACCCTATAAGTCCATTTCTGCTCCCAGCTGGCTCAGCTCAAGAATGCTACTGTTCTCCCTAATCCTGAAAACCCCACCTCCTGGATATGCCTCTTGCCCGTCATGCAGGAATGCCTTTTCTTGGGGCCAGCAAGCAGATGGACACAGTAAAGAAGCTCACAACAGGAACCAAAGCAACCAACATGCAAGAGTTAGCCTGCTCATTATTATCATTACAGTAGGGAGACTCGCACCAAACCGCACATGGAGCCCTCCTCTCGAGACAGACACACTTGTCCAGCAGTCCCTACAGCTCTTCCTTCCCCCTTCACAACCTTGTCTCTGAGCAGAAGCCAGCCCTGAAGTTGGCTGGGAGGACCTCATTCCATCCCCAGATACACAGGACTCGACTCTGCAGTTTCCTTTCGGGGGAGAATTGAAGGGTTCAGACCCATTCCTGCCCATGTCAGAAGCAGGGTCTTCAGCTGCCCCCGGGGAAGATTCAGGTCTACACCGATCACTGCACTACATCAACAGGAGAGGCCAAGTCTGAGACCTCTCCGCCCTTCTACTCCATGAGCAGGAAGAAGCTCGACTGCCATGCAGGAAGTTTTCTACGCTAAAACCCGAAAGCATGAAAGAGTGTCAAAGTACAAAGGGTGTGAATTTTGTCCTATAAGCACATATTTGGGAGAAAATGGGGATTTCTCATTTTTAAGAATCTTCCTGTAGACATCATATGTGCCCGTATGCTCTGAAGATATCGGAAGACATCCTCAAGTGTTGGGCGTGAATTTCCACCTTATTGAGGCAGGGTCTCTTGTTGTTCGATGCCGTGTACTCTGGGCTTCCAGGGACTCTCCTGCCTCTCTCATGGGAGTTCTGTGATTACAGACATGTGCTCCAGCACCTGGCTTCCCATGGGTTCTAAGAATCCAAACATAGACCCCCATGCTTGCGTAGCAAATGCTTTTACCCACCAAGCCACCTCCCCATCCCAGAATTTCTTCTATGAAAGGTTGTTTTACAAACTGGAGAAACTTGCCCAGAAAACAGTGGTGGGTGCTGTTTAGGACCCTGGAAAGCTAGACCTGGTTTGGGTACATTGAGGAACACATGGGTTCCCTGGCCACTGTCTGCCAACCCTGAAGATCTGTAAGTCCCCCAGGGCTGGGGCTCTGGCTCCTGTGGGGTATCTGCTCCCACTATAGATTGTCTTCCCTCTACTGGGACAACTGGGCTTCCCCCATGCTGGCCACTCTGGAGCCTAGGTGCTTGACTCAAATCTCAGGTCTCTATAGCTCAGCTCACAGCAAGTGTTAGAACCAATGGCCTTACGCCTTACTTTTCAACCTATTCCATGAGAGGGGAAGGGGAACCAGGGTACACTGGCCAAGCTGGGGTACAGCTTCTGCCCGTGAGGCTGTCCGGCGCTTCTGAGCTGCAGACCCAGGACCACATCCTGATGCCCAAGAGGCAAGAAGAACCCTCCACATGTCTAGCCCCAGTCACTTACTCTGGATCTTCCTGAAACAACCCTGCAAAGATGCTTGAATGACCAGGCCAATCACACACATCCACCATCCCTCCTCCAAAGGATGCTGAGGCCAAGTCACAGATGGAGTAGGGTGTCTTGTTCTGGTTCCCACCCTCCAGCTGGGGAGGAAGACCAAAGGCCCCAGCTCTCTCCACACACCTTAAATGAACATGGCACAATCTGTGGCTGAGGAATAGAGCAACATCCAGCTACACCCCCGCGTCCTCCACAAGAAAGCAACTGGAGACAGGAGCTGACAGGAACTAGGGAGGTCAGGATTGCCCAGGTCGCTGACCCAAAAGGCAATGGGGGTGACTATGGGGGAAGTCATTCTGCTTGGGCTGAGGCTGTATCCAGGTTGTGCTGAGGTTAAGAGTTCTTAGTTAAAATAGGGCAGAAAAACAAGGAAGGGAAGCAAAGCTAATTCTATGACTTTCTTTCTGAGTGGACTATGACTGTTTTTTGGAGATCCACAGGGAAATACTAGGCAGTCACAGGGTCCCTCAGAGGGTAGAGTTCAGGGCAGCAAGCACCCCCAAGTTTAACAGCCCAGGAGTACCCTCCCAAGAGCTGCATTACTAGACTAGGAGGCTGTGACCCTTGGGGATCACATATCAGATACCCTGCATATTATATACTTACATTACAATTCATAATACTATCAAAATTACAGTTATGAAGTAGCAACAAAAGTAATTTTATGGTTGGGGTCATCACAACATGAGGAACTGAATCAAAGGCTCAACCATTACGAAGGTTGAGAAACACCGCACTGGAAGACGTCCATTTACTCTTGTTTGGAGGGTGGTGTGAAGTTTCTCCTTCCTTTTCTTTTCAGATTTAAAAAAAATGTTTTATGTGTTTGTCTTCATGTATGTATGTATGTGTAGCATGTTGCAGAGCCCAAGAGAGCCAGGAGAGGGCATCAGATCCTCTGGAAACTGGAGCTATGGATCATTGTGAGCTGCTATGTAGGTACTTGGAACCTAATCCCAGTCCTCTTCAAGAGCTGCAAATGCTCCTAACTGCTGCTGATCTCTCTCTCTCTCTCTCTCTCTCTCTCTCTCTCTCTCTCTCTC
>LOJH01000978.1:0-19748 GCA_001685095.1 Ellobius talpinus | reverse complement strand
CTCTGCCTCCCAAGTGCTGGGATTAAAGGCGTGTGCCACCACTGTCTGGCTGAGGCTTATGTTTTCATCCAGATGCAGCTGATGTCTGGGCAGCACAGCCTGTCACGGGAATGAGAGTGCACTCTACCTGCCAGCCTACGTCTACCATTGTCTCTGCCTCATCCTTTAGGCTCAGGCCTGGGTCCCTGCCTCAGAAAGCCTTCCTGCCCCACCTACCTAAAGTGACTCTTCCAAACCTATTACTGCAAAGACCCTGTTAATTTTATCTGGGGTTCCTGACATCTTTAGCAACCCATGTGTCCCTGGGTAGAATGTGGGTCTCCCAGGTCAGACCTATCTCTCTGTAGCCTCATTTTCAAAAGCTGCACTTTTGTGGCTCTCACAGTGGAGCGTGGTAGCTGCACCCTGTCTATGGTGGGGACACTACGGCCCACCTGTCTTGCATGTTCACAGTGAAGACAGTACTGTTTCACCTTCTAGGGGTTGAAGGCCAAGCTCTCAGCCCTGCGCAGGGCTGTCTGTGGCCCTGTTAGAGCTTAGCCTCTGTGGCTTTGCTCTCTGCAGCAATATGGAGCGGCCAGCTCCTTCTGTTCTGCCTGTTTCTGGGACATGACAGGAAGTCCACCTCATAGGAACATGGCAAGCAGCAGGATACAGCTCTGGGGCTGCAGGGAGAAGAGTTTAAACGGTCTTAGCTCTTGTCAGCCCTCTCTAATTCCTCAGGGGTCCGAGCTCTTCTGAGAAGTCCTGCATCACTGGCTCCAGGGTGTCCCAGATGGCCTAAACAAGGACGACAAGGCTGTGAAACACAGGAGCACAGCACCCTGGGCAAGTACGTGTGTTCCTCCTAATAACATCGAGGGCTGACATCATTCGTGGGTGACCGCAGCTCCTGACTGCTCACCCATGGATGGGGCCACATTCCCCCATCCACACATCATGGGGACCTGAGAGCCTGTCAGGCCGGGCCACAACAGATAACAGCCAGGAAAACCCCCACTTGGCGTTCCCTCCAGCTCAAGTGGCCTCGTGGCCTCAGGAGAATTTTCATCTTCCAATCTAGCCACTCTTCTCCCTGCTCAAGACTCTTTGGAACATCTGGCATTTAGGGAAAGCAAATTCCATTGCGATCCAGAACAGAAGGCTGCGCAGGGAACAGGTTGAAGCTGGAGGCATGACAGCCAGAGCCTACCATCCACAAACACCTGTTCCTACTGCCCTCATTGTGGCTGCATGGGGCAGCTGCAGACAAAGCCAGAGCCAACCAGATGAGGCATGGGCACTTGCCTGCCCACTCCGGAAGCCTTGGGAGCCTGACTGTGTAGGAGGCTTCTCGAGGGCCACCCCTTCTCATTATGATGAGAAGTCTCACTAGGGCCACGCTCAGACACTGATGGAACACCCTCTGCTCATTCCACAAGCTTCTGTGGCAGGCTCCAAAGCCTGAGGTAAGACCTAGAGGAAGCTAGATGTTTTTGAGCAGCAGGACAACATCAGCCACATCTGGAATCTTGAACATATGTCTGCTTTCTTTTGGGGCCCCAGAGAAAGATCTCACTACCTTGTGTGTGTGCTCAGAAAGTTCGAAGACAAAAGACTCACAGGCACTAACAGAAGAGGGTCTTGGCATCAGTGTGGGAGCAGCGAGGCTGGGTTTGGGATACCTGAAGGCAGCTCTGTCATAGCCCAGGGCTGAAACTCACAGGTAACAGTCCTTAGAGTGGGCACCTGGTCTCCTAGAGGAGGAGACCACACACACACACACACACACACACACACACACACACTTTTGACTAAATGGAAAGAAACACCGGGAGGGTGGGGAGATTTGACATACCCTGGATTTGGGGGAGCTGAAGGACAGGGAATTCTCAGAGGACAGATAAAGGGTCCTTTACATGTTTCAATGGGGTTAGCTAACACAGAACAAGCCACCAGGGAGCTCCATGCCCAGAGGGGTGTTTCTGTTTAAATGGAGAAGCTGTCCTACAAAAGGCCAACTGAACAACTTAAAATGATATGCATTTTATGTCCCACAGACACTTTGACAGGGTTTCTCTGGCCTGAACAAGAACACAACAGGCTGATGTGCCGAAGGGTGTCTACCTCTCCAGGCACAGGGCCTGGCATTTTTTCACAGCCCCAGGAAAGCACGGTAATGCCCATGGGCCAAGGGCCGGATAGGAGACCACCCAGACCTTCCAGAAATCCACACTTAGGTCTGACCATCAGCCAGGAACCAGCTCGTAGGTAGTTTCCATGCTACCAGAGTCCACACCTCTTCTCCATCCAGCCAGGCCTGCAAATTCTCTTAGCAAGTGAGTGGCTAGGGGCCTAGCAGGCAGTTCTTAGAAGTACCCACATTTCCAAGTATTTCCAGAAGCTGTGTGAAGTGGACTTGGGGTTCTATAATCTCATGTAAGTAGGGAAAAGTAGGAAGCAAAGGTCTGGGGGAGGGGAAACAGGGGCAACCACCACCTCCCTTCTCTTCCTAGGGAATGCTGCCTGCTCCCACAGGACTTAGAAGCCAGCAGAAAGGTGGTCCAGGCTGCAGCCCCATATTTTCCCCGTCCTTTCTAGTCATGAGGAAGGACAGGAAGGAAAATTCCCTGGTACATTTCCCTTCCACCCTCTGGGCTACCCCACCAGTGGGTCAAACACACAAAGAACACACAGGGTTGAAAAGTCTGTTGGGTTTTTTTGTCTTTATGGCTTGCTCAGAGTCAAGCCCTTTTTTTCTCTGATTTAGCACAGGGAAAGGGCAAGGTGGATGGGTTTTCTTACTGTTTCAGGACTGAGCCCAGTGACTCAGGCCCCTTGCTTCTGCCGGGGTTCAGCCTCCTGAGCCCCACCTTTGCCTCCAGGAGGAGATTTCTCAACTCAAACTCCAGCACAGACTTGCTGTACCCAGAGACATGGCTGAGGTCAAGCGACACAGCTGAGAAAAAACATAAAATAGACAATCCTGTTAGAATCACGGGCTCATAAATCCCCACTGAGGGCTGGCTTTGGAAGGTGAGGGAGGCATTACCAAACCGAACTGGGACAACAGAAAGAATGTGCCGGGAATGCCAAGAAGCCGAGGAGAAGGAAAGCAGGTTTCCCAAAAATAAATTCACTTCTACTCCTCAAAATGGAGGTGTTACCCAGAGCCACAGCCACACATGTGACTCCCAAGGGAAAAACTGATTTGTCAATCACCGGAGACTTGTCCAAAGGCATCTCAAGGTCATTTAAAAAAAAAGGTAAAAATAAATACAGTCCATGAATGGCCACATGATCAAGGGGTAGCTTCTGGGGAAAAAGTGACAACTGCCACTGAGCATTTCATATGATGGTTAGGAACATTAAGCTTACAATGTCTGAGGAACTGGTCCTTGAGACTAAGGACTCCCCCCATCCCCCCTCAGACAGACGAATTAAAATCGTTCACCTCTGACCTACAAACTGCCTCTCAGAAACCCAAGAAATGTGAATTTCCTCATTTGAGGTTGAGTCACCTGTGGGACACTAGGAGGGATGGCTGACCTGACCCTAATATGGGAAACAGTTTATCATCAGGCCTGGCCCAACCAGGAGTAGCTAGACCGGGCTCCAAGACCGTGTCCTTCTGTGGCAAAGACCAGAGGAAACTCTCATCCCGCCTTCTGCGCCAACCTGGCCACGTTCTCCACAACTTCTTGGGCCCCCACAGCTCTAGTTGGGGCTGACTGACCCCCCCCAGAGTGCAAGACCAGCGAAGCTTCACAATGAAGGACAGAAATGCACATGTACTTCAGAGTTAGTTTCTGCTTTCCCTGTAAGCACACGGGTATTGGCATGCAGAGGACTTGGATTTCAGATTTTCTTTTTCCTCCTTTTAAAAAAAAGTCATTGGAGATAAATGATGCTGTAGGAGAATTCCATCACTTAATTGCTCCAGTCCTGGAAACTACAGGAAGGTTGTTTTTTTTTTTTTTTTGGTGTGGAAATCTCCAAGCCTGACACATTTCCAGAAAGCTTTTGCCTAATTAACAGCTATAATAATTCATAAAAATAAAGTAAACCCTGATAGAGTGAGCTAAGCATTATTCCCTAGTTTCAAATAATTGAGCCACTGCAGAAGAACCAGAAGCTAAAAAAATCTCTGCTCAAAGGGTTCCAAGTAGAGAACCAGTACCTTGGCCTTGGGTTTAGCAGGTGCCTACTCTACGCATCACAGTCCTGGAAGACCCCTCATTCAGCTGCAGCTGCCACCGCTGAGCAAGCTCAGCTGAGGAAATGCTCAGGTAAAGAGGCAGGTGACCCGGGAGGTCCTGAGGCCCAGGAAGTAAGCATGCCAGCAACTCCAGCTAGTCTAGAGTCTCCCACACGGACTGAAAGTCCTTGATAGCAGTCCTGAGCTACTGTTCTAACTGGGTGTGTCAGGGCTCCTTCTTTCATCAAACAGAGATCAAGGCAAGAGGAATCTTGGCCTTCAATAGCAACTGCAGGTGGAGACACATGAGCCTAGGGTCTGAACAGGCAACAAGAGATGGAGCAGGATTAGGCCATGACCTGGCTGGGACAGCACAGGACCCTTACCTGGGCAAACATCTTGGGAGTGTAAAAAGATTCAATAAGAATCAAATGCCCTGAAGAAATGTCAGGCTTCCACACACCTTTCTGTCCTGAAGAAAAGGAAACTGATGTGTGAGCCAGAAGAAGAAGGAAAAAAGCTCAGCAAGAGGCCCCTGTCCAGCCTCCATAGAGGCCACGTGCCCTTCACCGGGTCCTGATTGCCAGTGTCCTTGCACTCATTCAGAGGACCCAGAACTATGCTAAGACTGAGTGGCGGGCCGTACCTGGGCCAGATCTATGGCCACTGCAATCAGCCTGAGCTCTGGAAAAGCGATTCTGCCAGCATCTAGTCAACATGGCCATGTTCGTGAAGCACACAGCACCAACAGAAACCCTGTCACACCTGAGGCAGCACTGGGCAGGCAAGGCTCCAGTAATCCTTGGGGGAAGGAATCTGACCAAAGAGCTGCCACCTGCCAACTCTAGGACCCTAAAAGTCAACCCAGACAATGTGAGAACATCTGCTGAATCCTCCATCCTGGCCTCCAGGAGAGTGAGCCCTTAAGTGGGGAACTGAACAGGATTGCTTTGAGGCACGCTCACAAGGCATGTCATTCTTTGGGAAGATGGAGATCCTGGGGCTTGTGACCTGGGGCACATAGCTTAAAAGAGGATGTTTCAGGCTCAGCCAGTCTGCCTGAGCCCCAAGACTATGCTACACACTGTCAGCTAGACTCTTAGATTAGATGCTCCACAGTCTTGGGGACCTCTCGGGGTGGGGGTAGGGTCGCTTCACTGTGGTTTGTCGCTATTCTGTGAGCATGAATGCCACACCTCTGGTATTCCCCATCCGTGCTGGCAGTAAGATAAAGCTACCTTCTTGGCTGCAGGATGACTTCAATCCACAGAGGCTTAGGCCCCACGACTGTAGCTTTACCAGGCCACGAGCACTTCTAAGCTTCTGAGTAAGGCTATGGGTGACCTCAGCAACACCTCTCTTCCTGAGGCTTCAGTACACAGGCGTGTCCAGATAGAATCTGAACACGCGTTCCAGAAGATTAGATGGGTCCTGAGCTCCAGCCTAGGGGGGTTAGATACGACCTTAAGCTACCCCTAACAAATATGGAAGGACAAGGAACAGGCAGGAAAATGGGACCTGGAGACTACACAGGACCCTTAGACTTCCCAACCCCAGTGTAAGAGTAGGCCCACACTGGCCACAGTGTCCACCATGCCCAGCCTAAGTGCTCCAAGAGATGCCTGAAGCAGTTGTCAAGTGAAGTTCTCCCAGCTCCCTCTGGATGTCTTTCTATCCACATTAGCCTTTTTTGTTTTGTTTTTTTTTCCCAGGTGACAAGAGCCCTGGGTAGAGGCAGATGTGGCTTCAAATCAAACTCTCAAGAGCAAGTGCAGAATGGACGGTACCTCCCTGGCTCAAATGTCCCCGGACAGTGGCCTCCGTTCTGGGTCTGCACCTCAGGTTTCAGAGACAGAGCAGTCACAGAAAGCAGCCCGTTTTATCGGCAACCTGCACAGCTCCTCATTGCCATGGCCCCCTCACCCTGGCATTCCATGCCTCCCAGGGGGGCAGATAATCCAACAAAGGGCCTCATGCCAGAGTCTGGACACTGGAAAGTGCTTTCTCCAGTCGGGAGCTTTTGGGTTTGCTGGAATCTTCTTACTGGGCCCCAGGGTTCAGATCGAATATCCCTTTGAAAGGGTCAGAGGCAACCCCTGTGCCCTGCTCTGGTCTGTCTGACACAAGATCTAGGGGGCTGTGATTGAGGAGGATACCCCCCTCAACAAACCAGAGCCCCCCAAGACCACGGTCCCAGTAATAAGAGGAGGCAGGAGGAGGGAAAGGCCTGTATCATATCTCAACAGATACCAACACCTTCTCCCTCAGGAAGCTCACAACCAACTTTCCCATATTGCACCTACCTCTTGCTCTGTCCACAGTCCAGCAGGTGAGGAAACCCAGGAATAGCTGACTTCCCTGAATGAGGCTCCTGTACACCTGACAAAATGGTCTCCCTGTGTCTGGTTTACGCCATTACATCTCTATAAGCCTATGTCATTAATGTGCTTTGCGTGTGTGCTCAGTAGTGTATACATGTGCTGGCATATATACCTTACATGCACAAGCATTCACATGTGCCCAAGTGCACACCCAAACTGACTGCCAAGCGGATTCCTAAGCAAGGTTGAAGCATGACACAGTCTCAGAAGTGAGATTATTGAAGGGGCAAAGGCAGCAAAACCGTGTTGCTCAGATAAACATCCCTCCCAAACCCTGGGAGCACTGATGACAAGTGACCCCTGAAGGGAGAGCTCAGGCCTAGAGCCTTGGACTCTGCCCCTCTTTGTAGGGGTGCTAAATGCCATCTCCCTCCCCTTGTAGTGGCACTGCGTCCTGGTACAGGGTCCAGCTTTTGGGGTTTTTGTTTGTTTGTTTGTTTGTTTGTTTTTTCAGATGATAAGAGCCCTGGTAAACCTCAGCAAAAGGTTGGCATAGTACCTGTGATCTTCTGGGAAAGAATGAAGAGCCTTGTCTGGGACGGACCCCAATCCAACAATGACATCTTTCCTGCCAAGCTCACACTAGATAGTCCATCAGGTGCTCATGCCAATTGTCCACAGCCTGGCCTTCCCAGGTTTTCTTCTATCCCAGACCAGAACTAACATAGGCACAGGACATTGCATTTCTAACTACCAGCCATTGGACAGTGGGGCATCCTTCATGGGGTTGTGTCCAGGAGACTCAGTCAGTGAGTGTTGGTCACTTGAACTCTACTCACTGAGTTATTTTGTACAAGTGTGTTCACATGGAAATGAAATCCAGGGAGACTCCCAGATTCTGCTTGCACACAGGCTCGCGCGCGCGCGCGCGCACACACACCTTCCCTTAGTCAAAGAACGTTTCAGAAAGCCAACATAGCTGCTAACAATGACAACCTCGCACCTGAGGACAAAGATTATTCAAGTGTTATGGTCATTACCACAGCAGGGCCTGGCTGGGCTCTGTGCTACTCTTTACTCTTTGTAGTGTTCAGATATGTTGGGGCCCCAGGCAGAGGAAAGATGAGGATGGGAAATTCACTTCCAAAGAGCTCCGGGGCACCAGCTTAGTCACACACAACCTTGTTCCCCTCTGCCAGCACCGCCAGGCACTGAGGTAGAAGAGGTAAGTCTACGCCTTCATGTGCTGCCCGTTTGGAGGAAACAGAAAGGAAAATGGACTTTGGCTGTGTCTTCTTGTCTGGAGAGTCCAGCTCGAGGCCCCAGGGAAGGAGAAATCGCATTGACTTTGCTGCCTCTCACTCAGTCAGGGAGGGGTCTGAGGTAGAATACCCAGATACTGACCTGCAGGGCTGAGAGCCGGGGGACTATGGCTAATAACCCCACCTCAGCGCTTATTAAGATGAAAGATGAATTCTTGGGGCTCCATCTCTAGCAATTAAACCCAGCCTCACCCTGAGCTTCCCTAAAAGCCATAGTTGAGATTCCGTCACCCTAAGTTCCAGGTAGGTGAGCAGTGTTCCCATCCTAAGGGCATGTCCAAATGGAGAGGGTAAACCACTGCCACTCTGACATAGGTCAAGCTAGCCCACTCCTACAGGGGCACCCATTAGATCCCAAATGTCACAGATAACAGAACATATGGCTTTGGGAGGTGCCAAGGCCCAAGGGCCAGCCTGTTGCCTGGCCATCTAGTTCTTTACTATTTTGACCAACATCAACCAAGGTGGTAGAACACTGTGTTGAGTTCAGAAAATAAAACCCAGGGGCCATCTGTGAGGCTTAAGATGATTGACTTAACTCAGAGATGTCACCAAAATGGCAGATGGCCTGTAAATTGGGAGTGACACTCATAGGGGTCTTCCCCACGCCCAGCAGGTTCCAGAGCTTGGCTTCTTTCCCAGGTCTTGCTGGCCCTGGAGCCCTCTGGTCAGACAGGAGATCGTAGTCCTTGGTGTTAAGTTTTCCTTTCATGTATTCAGTAGAGGACCAGAGGCCTTGAGAAAGGGACCAGCTAACCTGGTTGGCTCAGTTTTGTATGGTCTGGCCCTCAAAATGTCCTTCCCTGTACCCGGGCCAGGCTATGACCACTCCCTGGTGACCAACACATGACCAGGGTATCGAAGAGCCGGTTGTTATGCCTTGGCCACAGTAGCTTTGATGGGATTGTCCCTGGCCACTTCTCCTTCTCACAGACAGGAGACTACTAAGTACCACTCCTTCCCACTCCTCACTCCCACTGGGGGCAGCAGGGGTGAGATTTACACATCCACTCAGACCCTGGTGGGGGCAGCCTAGGGGATGCATTCTTCTTCCCTTCACATTGCCATACTCTGTCTGGTGAGCCAGGGAGGGGAACTCAGGGAGGGCCCAGGTTCCTCACTTCCTTTCCACCCCCCACCTATGGTCACCAGTTCCTATTCCCCTTTGAACGAGGGTAGTCTGTCAGGATGGAGGCAACCTAAAACCCTGGGCAACAAGAGAGCTGGGACAAGAGAAAAGAAGGGTTCCCTACGGAGGCTGCCGATGCCAGGAACCAGGTGCAACTGGGGGTGGGAGAGTTTGCTTGAACTTGAGGTCATTGGCACCATCATTAGCAGATGAGATTCAATTCCAAGCTGCTGCTTTCAGGGGCTTTACCTCACCTTTGGGAAGGTAAGATTAACACCTTGGATGGAGGGAAAGTTAAAACTCAGGGCCTCTGCTTTGCAATTCTGATTCCCAGTGCTGAAACTGGAGAGTGTCTCCTGGGGCTATCTGCCCAGGCTTCTGAGCACTTTCCACGGTTTATAGAACTTTCGTCTTAAGGGCACTCAGCCAAATGTGCAGCCACCAAACTGCCCCTCCACGGCGTGCTCACATACACACGCTCCTTAGACAGTCTCAAGCGTCAGGGATCAATGCAGGCTTTCACTGAAGATGCCCGGGTCCCACAGGTTCCACAGAGACATTAGAAGTCTTTCACCTGCCACGCTGACTTCTTGTTGCTACCCGCCTGGAAGGAGCCATCCAGGGTCCTACCTCTGCACGGAATAAAAACTAAATCAGTCCAGCTAGAGAGAGAGAGAGCAACGCCCATGCTGACACTAGTGTGTGTGCAGGCTGCAGGCATGGGAGCAGACCCTCAGGATTTTCACAAAATGAACGGGGTAGCAGCATTAATGAGAAAACGAAGTTTGCGCAGTTTGAGGACACCACCCAGCATAGCAAAGCAGCCATGATGTTTTAAGTCATGTCAAATCACTTCCAGGGGGAAAAAAATTGATCTGTCTCCGATAGCATTTCTTCCCGCTAACATGATGAATAAATAATTAGCTGCATCATCAAGTTGTTTCATTAAAAGAGTGTGGAGGTGGGCCGAGATAGAAAGACCGATCAAGAAGACCAGAGCCAGCTGTAAATTTCCCCCTCCCCGGGCCTTATGACACCATTTGTATTCTGTCAGTCACTAGCTTATGTTCAGTCTGAGCTGGGAACCGAATCCCCTATTCAAAGGGGTACTCACACGGCATGTTATTGCAATTTAATATTTTCACACAGAGACACGTCATTATCTGGCAACCTGACACCGGCAGCGTAATTCTGTAATTTTTCTCAACGTGAGCACCAGGGTCCTAAGATTGTCTAAACAACACATCTCCTCTTTGTTTCACCTCGGGGCTGCAGACATGCCGAAGAGAGCTCACTCGCAGACCGCCGTGGCCTCGCTTCCTTTCTCACAACAATCAGCTGCCAAGCAGTTCTTGGGGCAGACCTGGCACCAGCTGCTGACAACTGTCCCCATACCTTGCAGACCTAAGGGCACAGGGTCCCCCAAAACTAAGCGGGCAGGAGAGCATGTAATGTCTCTGAAAAATAGAATGGTGGCATAAATCTCATCCAGACAACAGATCTCCCCTGCCACATGGGTGCACGTGTGTGTGTGCAGACGTACAGTACACATGCACACACCTGACATGACTACATGCTGTATGGAGACAGTCTCATCATGTCTGCCAGATGAAGGAGCCACCTTCCTTCCCAGCACTGTTGACTCTGGCCAGCAGCACACTCTGGTACTTCAGGAATGTGTCAGCTCTTCCAGGAATAAGAGCCTGGGAGAGAGACCTGGAAGAAAGACCAGAAATTTCCCAGGGAGCCATCAACTCAGATACGCAGGTGGCGAAGAGGATGGTGGCATACCCCCTCCACTGCATCCCCCCACAACAGCCAGGCCACATCTCTGCTGGCTGCTGCCACCTGAGGCCATACTCTTCTATTTGAGTCAGTAGGCATTCTCTGGTGTCCGCAAGGGACCCAGGACCTGTAGGAAGTGTGCTGACTGCCTACATGCTGACAACCCAGGAACCCCATGTTCTGACCCTGGAGCTGACCTGGCAGAGTGGCCACTGTGCTAAAGGTCTGTCCTACAGTCCCTTCCTAAAGTGGCCTGGAACGCCATCAAGCCGGCATATGCCAAAGACGTCAATTCTGGGCCCAGAGGCTTTTCCTCCATATGGGGTTTCAATGGAGACTCCAGGGAAGGAGGAGGCAATGGGAATGCCGGAGATTAATGTCCAGGCTTTCGGAGGCAGCTCTGTCGTTTTTCCTCTTTGCCCCGGGACTGCGTGGTCTCTCTGTGGTCACCACTCGGGCTCCTCCGGTGAGCGTAATTTTCAGTCTTTGTTTAAATGTTTTATGGACTGATGTGCCTGGGCCTCTCTGAGGAGGCTGTGGCCGCCCGTTGGGCAGATATAAATGTCTGAGCCTTTTCAATTCGTGCCCCTTTCCCTCGGAGACCTGGCTGCAAGAAGCAACTGGAATCTATTATGTAAATCTGTATTTTGGTGTAATATCGACTGTCAGCTTGTGAATATAGACACGGGATTAAAACTGCATCGCAGGAAAGAGTCCCAGTCGCTTTGGGGACCCATTCTTCATGCTGACCCAGTCCTGCTCTCTGCCGAGATGCTGAGGCCCTGCCTGCCCAGGGACTGGAGAAGCAGCGAGGCTCTCCAGCAAACCTCCTTCCCTTTCTCTCTCCACTCGGCTCTCCCAGGGTGAAATAGAGGTGGGGCCCAGACATCCTCCACCAGCCCACGCTGGTCAGGGTTGATAAGACAGACAAGGTCAAGAAGCTGTTGGTCTGGCTCAGGCCTTCTGTCCACCTGCGCAGACTGGACATAGAGGCACAGACCCGGAGGCAGTACCTGGTGCAGAGTACTCATAACTAAAGGCAGTGTCTTTTCTCTGAGTGAGCTCCCGAGTCTCCATTCTGCGGGGAAGGTTTTCTAGCCTCCGGTGAACCAAGCTCAGAGCCCAGCGCACATAGATTCGGTGCCGGGCTTCTAAGAATGGTGAGCAGGACTTTAGTGTGATGGAGCTGCTGAAGCAAACTAAAGACTCCCACCCCCGGCAGGACCTGGGGAGGTGTCTGATAAGGAAAGAACCGGCAGATGCAAACAGCTGTTTCAGCCCCAAAGGCAGATGTGATGCTGGAAAAGCTTGCTTGGCTGAGATGGAAAGGCAGTGGGGTGGGGGAGAGGGGTGAAGGGGCTCCCAACTTTGAATGCAGTGAGTCCCCTCTGCACGCACAGGTCCACAATAGGCCCAGACACCTGTGCCTCTGGGCTGGAAAGTGAAAGAAATGCTGTCCGATCTGTGTTATGTTTTACTTCAGGACACGGCTAAATGGCAGGAATCAAAACAGGACCCTGCTGGAGCAGAGTGAGGCCCACAGTGCTCATGACTCCCTGATCAAGTCTGAATCGCACTCACAGCTGCCTGAGCAGACAGGGATGGTCTGCACTAGGCCTGGCCTCAGTGCCTTCCAGGGGAGGAAGCTGAAGAACAACAAAGCCATTTCCAAACAGAAAATTTGGGGGGGGGGTGCTGTCATTCCGATTCCCTGTCAGACGTGAGTATGATTCTGATGGCCACAGCCTCCTGTGCAGAAGCACCAGCCAAACAATACACTGGACCTTTCTGGATCCTTCAAGGCAGTCCTCCCGGGATGGAGTTAAAACACTTGGGGCGGAGTCAGACACATCCAAATGCTGCAAGGCTTCACCCAAGTTAAAACTGACTTTTATTCTCTGAGGCATTCTCACCTCTTATCTGGCAAATCCCAGCTGCAAGGGAGCTCAGGGATCACAGAAGGGCAGACAGTTCACACAGCATGGGAAAGAAGGGAAGAGAGTCCCCAACATGTTCCCCTAAACCTGTGCAATGTAGAGGGAGGGGGAGCGTGGGAGGCCAGGCGAGGCCGCCATGAAGCCTTATGGGTAGCCTCCAAGGCTTCTTGGGCCAGGCTGAGATATTGGCACTAAGCATCCGGCTTTGTTATTCTTTCTAAAGTAGGAAAGTAGACAAAGCCACTTATTTCTCAACTCGACAGTGGACCGGCTGGAAAGCAAATTGCAGGCCTATGGAGGTCACTTCAGTGGGGATTGCTCCCAGAGCCAGGGATCTGGGGAGGCCAACACCAGACATAACCCAGACACTCTGTGCCTGCTCAACCAAGAGACCTAAAGATGGCTGTGTCTCCCGACCAAATGCCCTACCATCAGCCAATATTGAAATTCATATAGACTGTATTCTATATCTGAAGGGGGAAATATGAAGTCTGCCTGATTCTGTCCAGGTAAATCAGGAGGCCAAGGAAAAGAAACTAAACATCAAGTAGGCCCAAGGAGAATTACCTACGAAATCCCCGAAGCCTGGGAGACCTCACACCCCAGTAGCCCTGCTCCCCAATGTCCTCCTCAGTCCCCTCCTGCTTTTTCTTCCTGACAATGTCTCACCACAATGCCTATGAGAGAAAGGGACACGGGCCCACCACCCCAGGAGTCCCAGCTCTCCTGCCTCTGTCTGGGTAGGGACTGACTCCAAGGCCACATGAGACAACCAGGCTCCATCTCTCTCTCTCACACACACACACGCATGCACGCACACGTACACACATCCTTTGAGCCCCTGTTATACTGGCAAGAGAGCAGCCACTGAAGGGGCCTCTACCACTGTCTCAGACCACCTGGGAGCATAACTCAGAAGCTGAAAGAAGCAAGAACCCAAAGAGCCCTCCCTCCCTCACCACCCGCTGCTCACTCCCTCCGAGACCCTCTGGTTCTGCTTCACCTCACTCTGGTAGGAATAAAGGGTAGATGTTACTCACCAACTCCTCTCACCAGACTAGTCCAGGACTCTCTCACAGGTAATGGAGATCTGGCACACATACATGAAGACACACACAGGTACGTGTAATGCTCCACAGAGCAGTGACCCAGAGCAAGCCCCATTTCCTGATGCATCACCCCTCACCCGAGTTTATACAGCTGCACCCCCATAATGGGTGCAGAAAGCCAGTGTTTGAGGACTGCGCTTCCCTTGCTCTCTGTGTGAACAGAGCATCCCTGCTTGTTGCGCTCAGAAACGAGGGTATGGACCGTTTTGCTCTCGTGCCTATAATGGCCTGCGCACAGATATGTACCGACTTTCCTTCCCACCTGAGTCAGAGGCTGGAAGAACTAACTGCCCCATGGAGCACCCTCTGGCCGCGGTGGGTTTCCAGCAACTGTGTGTCCGCAGCCCATACTCTCTCGAGTGTGGGGCTCAGGCCAGAATGAGAAAGAGATCCAGTCTCCATCCGGTTTGTTTAAACACAGGCTTTACTACTTCAGTTTTGAGGGACGAGCCCTTGGGGTCGGGAGTGTGTGAATGTGCACAGGAGAACACAGAACCATATTTAGAGGAGATGAAATATTCACTAGGACCAGCCATGTTTTAAAATGATTATAAATTATTTTAACAGTGCATTCACAAAGGGTTATAAAAACAGCCATAATATATTTTTTTCTTAGATTCTAGAATTACCAGTATGACAGCTAATGCAATAATGATTTGTTTCAAATGCCAGTGTTTAAGCTGCATAAAGCTGATTTCAGACATTTTTTCCAGTAGGCCACATTGTACTTAATGAAATTAAACACACCAATCGCATTTGTCCCCAGGGGACGAGGAACTGAACACACCACTGGTTTATTTTTTTATTAAAATAAATTGCAGCCGGCAAGATGGACTAATTGCATACAGAATTGAAAAAGAAACATTCCATTGATATAATTAAGCCAATTTTCATGGACAGAAATAGTTATAGTGGATATAAAATAAGCAAAGCTTTCACCAGAATCTGCCTTCCCTCCCCCCTTTTTTACACAAAATGTTAACTATTAAACAAATATGTATCTCAAGTGGCCGGCACTCCTATCTTCAACTTGCTCAGGGCATTTGTTCCTCTTCCTCACAAGAGGCACCTCCAGGGAGAAGAAGATCCGAGAATAGGAAGTGGTCAGAACGGGCTTCAGGACCACTAGAGTGGAGGGCACTCTGAGCCCAGAATGGTCACAGTGGCTCTGGCCATGAGGTCCCAGCCTCAAGGAACAACAGCCAGTATTAGAGACCTTGCACTAGTCCCACAGCTGAGGTCTCCTGGTGACAGCAGCAGGAACAGTATGGGGTACCACATCTCCCTAACTACCTGAGGAAGACAGGTGGATTTTCCCCCTATAGACTGGGGGTGGGGTAAGCAGGCATTCCCACACCTCCATGAGGGTGTAGGTAAGGCTATCCTTGGTCCAATACTGGCTAGCTAGAATCTGCCCTTGGAGAGAATCCCCACAGCCAGGTGAGGACAAGCCATACAGTCATTCCCTGGGTGTGAGGGTGGGGGGAGTCCATGTCTGAGAAAACAGGATTCCAATCTGCAGGGAAGTGGGGCATAAATCTGATGGTTATATTCACAGGTTATACTGTGCGGAATCAGCTTTAAGAACAGACCACAGTAAGCATTGGTCTTGAAATGCTTTAACCCTGACATGTTAAAAAAAATAGTTTAAAAAACCCACTATGGAATGAATAATAGTCTGCAGTACCACACTGAGAAACCCCGAAGGTCTTGAACTTGGTGGGCAACAGTCTGCGT
Organism: Ellobius talpinus; assembly: GCA_001685095.1. Lineage (NCBI taxonomy): Eukaryota > Metazoa > Chordata > Mammalia > Rodentia > Cricetidae > Ellobius > Ellobius talpinus. Next base: position 4,231 of record LOJH01000978.1, on the reverse strand, counting down.
TCCTGCACACCTATTTGGGGTCTCTTACCTCTAGAGGAGGTGCCCCACTGCTCCAAACTATCTCCTTTGCTTCCCTGGACCAACACATACCCAGGAGGGCAGAAGGGTACCCACAGGCACCTCGAGGGTCTGTTCCCAGGCTGGTGCCACACAGAACAGCAGCTGAGCAAGTCACAATGCAGACGACCCTTACCTGGGCCACCTTGTTTTCCCAGATCTCTCTCCCCCACCGCAGTTCAAACCCGGGGTGGGCGGGCACACCTGTAGGCATTCTAGAGCGCAGGTTGGCCAAAGGAGAGTCAAGGGACCGCTACAGACAGAGACCTTGCCCTGGGGATTTCAGGGTCTGGAAATTCAGGAGGGAACACCCGGGAAGCCAGAAGGTGGCCCCCAAGTAGAAAGGCACGGTTGTCATGGTGTCTAGGTCAGAGGCGTTAAGTCGGTGCAGTGCAGATACCTACTGCTGGCTCCACAGTCGTCTCTGACTTTGTGAGTAGGGAGCTGGGAGACACCTGAAGAGCTTCCCCAGCAGGTGCCAGGATCTGGCAATCAGAGCGGCTGCTGGAATGTCTGCACTCCCAACCCCAGGCCGCCTTTAGAGCAACACTGAAGCCCAGAGACTCCCTTCATCTCAGGGAACTTCTTCCCTGAGGGAAAGCACTCACATTGTTCCCCCAGAGCCTTCTCCCTGAGCTTCAGGTTTCGATTCAAAACCTGATAAATCATATTTAATGCTATTTTGAAATTTTTTAACGAAATTACTCAAAAGATTTCTTAATCCCGGATAATTTTGTTGTAACTCTAATTATACATAACCTTAATTACCAGTACCAGCCCCCTCCCCCAAGGATCCCTAATTGCCTCCTAATTGAATAAAACAGAGGGCTAATCATGCCCCCACCAAAGCTCTGTAACTCTGTAAGCAGTCACAGCTGAGGCAGTGCCTCCGGTNGGGGGATGACTCACTGCCACCCTTACCTAAGCTTCTACACAGAGAATGATAACTTAGTTCTCTGTCCCTAGCACTGCCCAGGTAGGGTTTGGGGGTGGTAGAAACTCAGGACTGGGAAGGGCTAGGTCTAATCTACACCTCTTCTTCCCAGACCTCCATACCGCTGGAGAAGCAGGCAGTAGAAGTTAAAGACCCTGGGGCATACAGCCGGAGGGGAGACCTACACAGCACCTGCTTGACAAACTGGCTTTGGCAAGACCTACGCTACACACCAGGCCTCCAATGGACCCCTCTAAAAATCAGCCAGTGGTGGCAGAAGCAAGGCCTGTGGCACACAGCACAGAGCCTCAGGGTGCTAGCCCACAGCCCTGCACCCCAGCTGCCCCTCCACCAAGCGGGCTCCACCTTTCGCCTAAAGCGGGCAAGACAATCAATTCCCACCTACAGTTTCCTGCCACTGCCTGAGTCAGTCACGGAGAAATGACTGTTCCCTGGGCTCTCACTTCCCTGGAGAGGGTAGAAGGGCAAGGACCAGACAGCCCAGGCCCCTGTGTGTCTCAACAGGGAAGGGCACAGGCCTTGGGCTGGGCCTTCAGTCCTTCAACCCAACCTACTTCACATATTACACTGAATTACCAATTCAGCACCCAATGCACGCAAAGTCCCACACCTAGCAGGGTGGAATGTGTGGTGTCTGGGACCACAGGACCTGTCACTTCCACAGAAATCAGGTCTCTACATGTGGCTCTGGTGGGCTTCCCAGCTATAGCTACGCTGAGCTCGTTATGTTCTGGAGTTCCTGAAGGTCAGGAGGTCAGGAGGGCACCATCACTAACCAAGCCCCCTCCTGCCCACCTGGATCACAGCAGTCGCAAGGATAAGTTACTGCTAAGAATTTCGTTTTTTAAATGTAGGGCCAGGACAGCCTAACTGGCCAAAAACGGGGCCCAAGTTGAGTAAGGGGACCCCTGCCCTGAACTGTCTTCACTCTGACCATCCTCAGGCTCAGGTTTCTCATGAGCTGAATCACAGCCCCCAGGGTAGGGTGCCTCAGACACCTCTATCCTTAGAAAGCTCGACCTAAGTCTCTACTCTGGGCCCCTGCATTTCTTTCAAATGGGTCACCTAAAAGGCCCAGCTTGAGCAAGCCATGCAGACAAGAGGTCTGGAGAACTAGCACCAAGAAATACAAACGAAATTACACTTCAAGATGCACACCCCGGGACAGGCCCCCCCAAGTCCTGTGTCCTGAGGTCACAACCATAGGCCCAGCTATCCTTCTGTCCTCAGTACAGTCTCAGTCACAGCTCAAGGGCTCAAGCGCAAGAATAGTGCAAAACCCCCGAATAACCATGACCTTGCTCCTGCCCCTACCCCCTGGCCCCGCTGGCCAGCCTAAGAAGCAACTAGGCTGGCTGCAGAGTGCCTGCTTGCCCCCCTTGCTTCAGGTAATGGAGGCAGGTGCCCCAGGAGTCCGACACACATCTGCTTAAAATATTGTCTAATGAAATCCTGAAGTCCTCAGTAGGCCCTGAGCTGTCTTCCATCCCGAGCTGCCTCAACCACCTTCTTATGGGGGGCTTTGGTGGTAGCAGTAATAAAGTCACACAGCCTGAAACCGGGTGTAAGAGTGTCACCCAAGCGGGGACTCTGGGCAAGCATCTGGGGGCAGTTTCTAAGGACGCCTGGCAAACAGACTGAACAGTGCACTCCCCACCGGTTGTGTCCTCCGGAGGTTCTCCGCCTCCAGGGAAGGCCTCACGACCGCAGGCCAGGAGCCCATTCCGATCCTACGTAAGGTCTGGGCCAGGTAACCTTCCCCACCTGGAGGTGGAGCAGAGAGCTGAGGCCCAGCAAAGCGCCAACCGGCTGTGGACCACTGGGAAGTTTCCCGGGCCGCGCAGGGTGCGCTGAGCCAGTCTCTCGCTTGCTGCGAAGGCGGCGACAAAAGGACCTCAGTAGCTTTACTCTTCTGCTTCCAGCTCTGGGTCCTTCCTCTTCGAGAGCCTGACCACCCCTGCCTACAGCTGGGGGTTGAGACTCCGAAAGGCTCACGGTGCACACTAGACTCCAACAGTACACAGCACACCCGCTCCGTGCGTCGTGGGTAGTCACGCAGTACTCACACAGCTCATTCGTACCCGCTAGGAAACTACTGGCCCTGTTCGCACCAAGAGGGGTCAGAGGTCATGGATGGCCCAGGAGGCCGAGGTCAAGGGCAACTGGCCAGGGAGCTCGGCGGGAAATGGGGCTCCTAACCGAGGAGCCACGAACCGCAGAGCTCGGGGAAGCTTGGCAGTTGCTTTTCCCTGTAAGGTGGGCACGCGGCCTAAGGCAGCCGGGGCCGCCGTGGGGCCAAGTTCGGCAGGGTCCCGATCTGAAAGCGCCTGGCTTCGGAAAACCCTCGCAAATCCCACACCCGTTGGGCTCATGCTTTGAGAGTTCGGCTCTGGAAGCCGCGAGGAGGCCGAGCCAGGCAGGATCCAGACCTGGAGGGACAGACCGAACGGCCTGGTGATCAGGCAGGGACCTCGAGCCAGCGTGCCGGGCGCCCCTTTCGCGGGCCCGCGGTAGAGGAGGGGGCGGCAGGGATGAGCGACTCGTATCCTCTGCGCACAGCGCTCACCGTTTCGCTGTAGCCGGGCCATGGCCCGGTCTGTTGAAGCCGCGTTTCCCCGGTCGCGGTGCAGCCGGTCCCCACCTGCTGGCTGCAAGGGCCGAAGCCCCCGGCCCGACTCGAAGCGGACGGCGCCTGCACCGGGCTAGAAGGGCGCGCGGGCTGCTCCGAGACGCGGTGGCGGTGGTGCAGACGGAGAAGAGTTCGCGGGCTGCGGTGGGGACCGGCCCGCGGCTGACTGCGCGCAGAGCCCCAGGCTCGGCCCAAGGCGGAGCGAAAGAGAAAGTAAGACCCGGGCCCTGGCAGTCTCGCCGGGGCAGTTCGTCCCTTTGGGCCTCACGGGTGCCAGGAAGACCGTGTGCGGGAGGGTCGGAGCGAGGTCAAGTGAGGAAGGGTGGCGGGTCGCAAAGCGGCGGGTGGGACCCTGCTACCGGAGGCACCGACACCGGGCGATCCGAGCGAACTGCCGGAGTCACAGAGGAGCGCCGGCCACCACGCGGGTAACCACTTGGGAATAAACTTCAGGACCACAGTTCCGAGCGCAGGAAAAAGTCTCCATGTTGCTTCCCCAGCGGCTGCGGCCGTCCTGCCTGCGCCAACCCTGCCTTTGCTCCCGGGGAGCCGGGTGGGCGCCGGCCCGCGCCCCCTCCTCCGCCCCCTCC